>CP092870.1:75938257-76017680 GCA_030710605.1 Cordylochernes scorpioides
TAGTGGTATGGGATAGTTATATACGACATAATTCGTTAAGTTTTCTAAAATCTACGCAAAAGCGTTTCGAGCCATCTCTTTTTCTAACAAGTGTTACGGGAGCAGCATTTGGGCTATTCGATGGTTCTATTATTTCATTTTCTAACATTTTCTCTATTTGATATTTTATTTCAGGATAATCGCTATATGGTATTCTATATGGTCTTAGTGTTATAATCTTATCACTGTTAGGTATAATTTTAACCGGGTCGATATTTAAAGCAGGTACTGAAAACTTATCGATAGGAAACAAACCAATATTTTTTCTAATAAGATTTTTACATTCATTTATTAGATGAGGATGTGCAACTATATAATTTTCTACATTTGTGGGACCATTAAGGTTGTCATGAGGAAAAGATTGAGTAGTGTGGGGCATGGTATGGTTATTAGGGTCGTGTTGAATTTTAAATTTTTTAATGATGGCGTAAAATAATCTTTAAAACAATATTGTGACGGAGCTAACATGATATTATCCTGATAATTCTTTTTGAAAAGAAATCCATAGTTAATCGAAATATCCCCAATGAATTTAAAGATAAAATGACAAATGTAGATCATTATCTATTATATAAAATAACAAGTGTTCCTTAATGGATCCTACAGTAACCAAAATAAATGCAAATCCCACAGGTTGGATATTATGAGACAATGTCCTAATAGTAACATCATAATTTAAAAGTGACATTTTAGTTCTTAATGTTTTGAATTGCTACAAACAAATAATATTAATATTAGAGCCAGTATCTATTAGAAATGAAAACAAATGGTTGGCAAGTAGCAACTTGAGAGTCAGGGTACTTACGCCATTAATAGCGTGTGGGTTGTACTTCTGGTTACTTGGTAGTGCTGTCTCTTGGGTCACGAAAATACCGCGGCGGTGTCGATAGTCGAGGATGATCGGCACGCTGTCCAGGCAAGGTGGACCGTTGTGGGCACTGATTGTTCCAGTGGGGCCCTTGGTAGTGCTTGCATGGTGTAGGCGCGGTGGAGGGAGATCCTTCTGGTCGCTTCTGGGAATGAGGCACATCTTCGGATAAGCGCCTTAGCGGATTACTTGTCCGTCTACCGGATTGGCGGGGAGATGGGCTTTCTGTGGGAAAGGAAATGCCGGGACGACTCGGGGCTCCGCCGATCCCATATATTCTCCTGGCCAGAGTGAACCATTCCGACGGGCTGCTGGGTGTTGCAATCAGCAGGAGATTGCGACTGTAGGAGGGCATTCCTTGAGTGAGAGCATTGACCATTTCCTTGCGGTCGATGTTGAGCTGCGTACCTATGCGTACCTTCTGTGAATAGTATGCTTGTAAGCCTTGAGGACCGCAACGTAGTTGATAGAATTCTTGATGGGTCGTGTTTCGGGTGGGGGGTACAGATCCTCAAGGACCTGTTTGATCCTCCAGTAGGGTTCATAGAGGTAGTCCATGGATTGGAGTGTTCTCCGGGGCTCTCCTTCTAGCGCTGCCACTACCACAGCCTACTACCCAGCTCCCTTAAGAACGATTCCGCAGAACTTGATCCGTCAAATCTGGCTGCGGTGGTGGGCGCGTCCCGCTCTAGTCTTCTCATCATCGCTGTTATTGCGTCTATCACCGACTTATTCTCTTGAGCTAACTTGGCTTCCTTCTGGCCTTCTTGTCTCTTTGCATTGCCCATGCTATTGAGGTTCTTCATCCTGTCGACTCTTAGCTGTCGTTGCTGTCGTGGTCAAATGAAAGGGCGCAACCAAGAATTAGCTCAGCCAAGCGAACAGCGCACCCGCGATGTCAGCCACCTTTATTTTTTGTACATCTTTTATATATGGATGAATTTACATATTTACATTTTAACACAAGGGTAACATATTTACATACTTATTTTGACGAAAATAAATTATATCTCTTGGGCACTAATTATACAAATTATGACATATATATATCACACTCACGGCTAAAACTTCTAAATTAAAAAACTCAAAGGCTATGGATAATATATCAGATAGAAATACAACTAAAATTAGGTATACACATACGAAAAACTGTGAATCGGCAATAAAAGACAAACAAGTAACTCAGGCCAAACATATAGATACTAAAATTAAAATATTACAATGGAATATAAATGGATTCAATAGAATAACATCAATATTTCCACTCGTTGAATACCTAAAAAAATACGAACTTTTTGCACTAAATGAAACATGGATCACTGGTGTTATTGAATTGTTAACTGATGAATATTACATAATTCAAAGCCCAGCAATGAAGACAGAACTAAAGGGAAGGGGCTCGGGGGAATTCTGATTGGAATAAAAAAAAAACTTCCAACATACGGTTAGAAAAATCGAAACAAACCCTTACTGGATATCTGTCTTGACACACAAATTTCTAGACAAAACCACCGAGAGTATATGTTTGCTGTTTGCTTATTACCTCCTAATGCATTACAAGAACAAAATTTAACAAATTTACTTAGGCATATTGATTATCACATGAGTGAAGGTAACGAAGTACTAATAGCTGGTGACATCAATATTAGAATAGGCAATGCTGGAGGCTTCCATAACCCACTGAAACTAAATTCACCCCTCAACAAATATAGGAAATCTAAAGACCTAATATCTTTGAAACTATCTGAAAAACTAATTTCCTTCACTGATTCAAATTCTATAACAATAGCTAATGGAAGAACTAAGGGTGACACGCACGGCTCATTCACTTTTATTTCAGAAAGAGGTTCATCGGTTTTGGATTATTTCATGTACACACACGGTTTAACACAGATCATATCGGATATGTGGATCGAAGAACTTTCATATTCAGACCACTTATTAATTGTTTTACAAATTAATACTGGGTATGAAGCTATTAAATCCTCGTACAAAAATGAAATACTAACACGAAAATTCATTTGGACGAAAGAAAATGTGGAGATGCTAAAACATAATTTAAGTGATATTGAAGTTGGAAATGAAACCGATATTAACACAGAAACAGCAAATTTTACTAAATAGATCTACACGGCAATGGAATCGGCAATATAATTAAATTTGCTCAACGACGACACCAACTTTCAAAACCTTGGTATGACAAAGATTGCTATATTATGAAAAAAAACGACCAAAGTAAGTTTACAAAGATGTAGGAACTCAAATAACATACACGACCGCCAAAAATATATTGAGGCTAGGAGGGAATATTTTAAGCTCCTGCAAAGAAAAAGAGATGAATTCAATAAGGACAAGAATGAAAGGATAAAGAACGCCAAAGATCCCAAATCCTTCTGGAATGCCATTGCATCCTTCAGAAAAAAACCAATAATACAAGGTGAGATTGATATAAAAGAATGGTTTTTATTTTATAAAAATTTACTGAACAAAGAAAATAAAGACTTTTACGGTAAACCAGATGATCGGTTGGAAAGATCCAGATTTAGACGCGGAAATAACCCTTGAAGAGATCCATGATGTAGTAAAAAAACTAGCGAACGGCAAAGCAGTGGGACTCGATGGTATATACCAAATGAGTTGCTAAAGAATTTACCAATACCGACTTTAAATAAATTGAAAAACCTATTCAACAAAATAATGTCCACAGAAAAATACCCGCAACTCTGGACGAACTCAATAGTACACCCTATATATAAAAGCGGTGATAAGAATAACCCAACAAATTACAGAGGGATTGCCCTCTGCAGTAATATATCTAAATTATTTACTACAATACTAAGAAACAGATTAAACAACTGGATAGAAAAAAGAATGATTATTTTAGAAAACCAAGCAGGTTTCCGTAAGAACCGATCATGCACTGACCACATAATACTACTGAATTCACTCATCCAATTATCTCTGAGAAGAAAACGAGGCAAGCTATATGTCTTCTTCGTCGATTTGACTAAAGCTTTCGACACAGTCCCACATGATTTACTTTGGCAAAAATTGCATAAAATGGGCATTAGCAATAAATTTGTAATGCTGATAAAAAACTTTTACCAAGAAGCTAAGATCACTATCCGATGGAAAGGACAATATTCAAATAATGTGAAAATTAATTCTGGAGTGTTGCAGGGAGAATCACTTTCCCCACTTTTATTTATACATATATGGCCGACCTAATAGAACTTTATAATAACTCAGCACTTACAGGATTTCATCTCCCTGATTTTGGCGTTTTACACCTACTTATGTATGCGGATGACATAGCCATAATTGGAGAATCGAAAATTAATCTTCAAATTAAAATCAATTTACTAAAGTCTTATCTGGATAAGAACAAATTAGTTTTAAATGAAAATAAGACCAAAATAATAGTATTCAGAAATGGAGGAAGACCGGCAAGACACGAAAACTGGTACTGGGGTGACACCCCACTGACTGTTGCGTCCAATATTACATATCTGGGATATCCATTCACTTCCACTATTAATAGTAAAAAGGTAGCCCTCTTTTATAAAGCCAAAGCTAATACGGCAATAAATGCAACTATTAGACTGATAAAAAAAGAAAAAATTAACTCATTAAAAGTTGCTCTGAATCTATTTGACTCAGTTATTAAATCAATACTGCTCTATGCGGCCCCTGTGTGGGCTTGGGACAATACGGATATTATAGACCAATTACAGAATACGTTTATCAAAAATTTTCTGAAACTACCAAGATATATACCAGGGTACATTGTAAGGCTGGAAACAGGCAGAATATCTTTGACTTTTACAACGATCAAATTAATTTTGAAATATTTCATTAGATTACAAAAAATGGAAGACAATAGACTACCTAAGCTATGCTGGAATAGATTGAAGGAAATTTCCTTAATGACAAAAAAACCTATAGGATTCTGTAAGAATATTATGGATATCATCAATCATTGTGGACTCACATGGCTAAACTATAGGTTAAATTATGATGAAATACAGATCGAACTTCCGAATATACTAAAAATAAAAATTGAAACAGCTATTGCAGCAAGATCTGGCAAAATTATCTCTTACGAAAACATACTCAAACTATAGGTTACTTTATGATTCATTTATTCCAGAAAATTACTTTTCATGCTATCTGTCTTCAGCTTTAGTGAGTTTTATTGCACAGATCAGATTAATGTCAACAATGATCAAAGAAAATCATATTTACGCAATTAAGAAAGAAGATTTGTACTATGGGTTATGTGGAAGTCAGATAACTGATGAAATATACCATTTTATTGCCGAATGCGGGGATCTGGAAGGAGAGAGAAAAAAGATCCTGAAAAGTCTTCCTAGACAGCATTTGAACTCAATAAAGCTAATAAAAACTGTTTCAGATAAGAAAAGTTGGGCAATTGAACTGTTCAACTTTCAAAAAGCGGTTGGGAATAAAATTGCACTCATGGAAGAGAGAAGAACAGGGGCACAATAAAAAGTCACCCTGTTTGACATACCTTGACTGTAAATACTATATTTTCACCTGTTCTCTTATGGTTAATATTGTCTGTAACTCCACGGAGAATCCGTACAGGGCAAGATGCCCTAATAAAGCTGTTTTGTTTTGTTGTTGTTGTTGACATATATATATATATATATATATATATATAGTGTAGAAACTATATAACAAAATTATAACAGTGATTCTAATTTTAAAAACTTAAGGAGCAAACTGATAATAATGATAACTTATATCAGTTAGATTTGATTAGATTAGCAAGCTAAATCTAAATTAATTATAATAATAAATAGTTATTTAATTTTATAGTCCAGTTTTGTATTAAAATTATCTTCACTATTATGATCATTTAAATACAAATTATAAAATTTGTAAAATGTTATTAATTTGTAGATAGAGAGAGAAAAAAAAAATCCTTTACTTCTATTACATCCTCAAGTTAATTATATATTTATAATTAATAACAATAAAAAAAATTAACAAAGTAACGTCTATTACATCGGCTTTTACACGTCATTCAGACATACTCTAATCCTATATATAGAATAATCGAAGAGATAATATATATAATAGTTAGAAAAAAGAGAGAAAGACAGAACCATGCACTTTTAATCAAACTAATAATAAGGAAAAAAAAAAAAGAGTTTTATAAAGAAGGTAGATAAGATTGTTAGTATATATATATATATTTTTTATGATTTTATATTTTATCCTTTTTTTTTTTTTTTTAAAAGATTTTTAAAGGTTTTTTTATTTTATAATATGATTATAAATAGTTGTATTTAGTAATATATCTATAGTATGAATTAACATTTGTTATAAGTTTGGATATTATGTTTTGAAACCCTAATGGTAGACCAGACATACACAAAAAACTTTAAATTGAAATAAATTGGAAAAAGAGATCTGCTGGAACGGGGATCATCAGATAAAATTCCAGCGACATTTCAACCCCTTCTTTATTATGTCATAGATCTCTTTTAAACCGTATTTTATGTGTTAATATTAAGTTGTTTCAGTGAAATATTTAAATGAACATATAACAGATACAAGTGTTAACAAATTCAAACTGTAAACCTACCTTGGCCGCTGCGTCCTCCATTGTGTATATCTATTTCTGGCTGGCACATGTCGCGGGAGGGGAATGTCCCCCCACATTTCAAATTTAGACCATTTCTTCAGAATTTTTTTGAACAACAAGAAAATTAAAGAAGATAGGAAAAATAGTTAAAGGAAGAAAGCTAAGTTTTATAATCTTTACAGATAGTTATATCAAAATAACTGATTTAACACTTATTCATCTTTTAATATTCCTTTAAAAAGGCAAATTATAAGAGTTTAATAAAGCTATTAATTGTGCAAATTCATCTTTATTTAACTTCCATTTTCCTCCCCAGAAATTGGAGATTAAACAAAAATGAACTATATACTTTAACACTTTAAAAATCTTGTGAAAAAATCTTTTAATCAGTTATTTAATAAAAGTTTAATTAACTGTTAAAGATTATAAATTTGTATTAGTTAATATTAAGAGAAATTATAGAAAGTTGATTTCATAAATGGATATTTCCATTTATTTTTTTTTAAATATTTTATAATTGATATACTGTTGAAATATTTTACTTGTTTGATACTAAATTTGTTTTTAATAAATTCCATGTTTAAATTTTTAACATCTTCTATGAAATTATCTAATATATTATTTATTCTATAAAATCTTAGAAACTGACCATAATATATACCTTTACAGCAATTTAATGATATATTAGAATTCATATTACAGTATTTTATAATATTGAAATTATAATTACTCTTTTTATTATAAACTCTAACAGCACTATTTGTAAGGTCTATATTCAAGTCTAAAAAGTTAACTTTTTTGTTTCTATAAATTTTTTCATTGTTCTTAAGTTTCAAGTATTTAGGATATATTTCAGGTATTAATTTTTTAAACAGTGGATTATTAAATATTATTATGTCATCTACATATCGGAATATTTGCCAATTAATATTATTTTGTAGAAAGTATTCTCTTTCGTACCAGAACAATATTAAATTTGCTAGTAACGGACTAGAAGAAGTACCCATGGGAACGCCTTCTGATTGAATATATATTTTATTTTTAAATTCTATATAGTTAAAATTTAAAAATGTTTCCAGTAGAGTTTTTGCTGTTTTAAGATCTAATTTAAATGTTTTATATCTGTTATGAATAATTTTAATGTAGAAAGTTTTGTCATTAATTAATTCATTAAATAAATTGGTTATTTTATTATTTAGATCTCTTAAATTTATTTTAGAATATAGGTCCTCAAAGTCAAATGTGTGTACTGTTTCAATGTTTGTCCAATTGTTCATTAAATAATTAATGATTTTTTTATTTGAGTCGATAAATTTATAATTATATTTATTAGTTAATTTATTTATAATAAATTGTAGTGTTGAGGCTAATTGTATATCAATATTTTTTATGACTGAATTTATACCAGATGTGATTGTTCTGAAAGAAATAGGTTTTTTGTGTAGTTTAGGAATTATATAGAACTTTGGTATGTTTGGATTTTTGTGGTTATTATAAATTTTTAGTGAATTTTCAACATTTTTGATGTCTTTTTTGATTTTTGTGCCTGTAGTTCTAGCAAAAGTGTATTTATGATTATTATCAATTTCCTTTTTTAGTATATCGTGGTATAGATTTTTACAAATTAAAGATAAATTATTGGGACATTTATCTATAGGAGTGATAATATAGTCCTTCTGTAAATTAATTATATTTTCTTTGAAAGAAGGAATGTCTGAATTGGGTTTTGTGTATTTAAGTGTATTATTATAATAATTTATAATTTCCTTTTTAATATTATGTTTCCATTCCAGAAAAGTAAATTCTGGAATACTGTATTTTATACTAGTTTTATTTATGAAAATATCTATATCTTTTAATATAGATTTAATTGTATTATTATAATTGTGTTTAATTTGAGGTATATATTTATACCCTTTATTTAAAATTTCTTGATATTCTGGATTTAAAAAAGAAAAGTTGCTAGTTAATATATGACCTGAGTACTTATATTTATCAATATAGTTGTTGCAATTACATTTAATTTTTTTAAAATTTGCCAAATTATTAATAAATTGGTTATAATTGCAAACTAAATTACCTATATTTTTATTGTATCTCCAGATTGTTTTAAAATTTAAATTTTTTATAGGGAAAAGATTATTGATGATTTGGTTATTAAAAATATCATTAAATTTAATATGATTAAATAAATTGTTATTAAATTTAATGATAATATTAATGTTATTAGTATTTTGTTTAATTTTTCTGTATTTAAAGATGTCGTGTGTGATATCTATTAATCTGTTAGTCAGATTATGAATTTTAATATATTCTATGAGTTTGATAAATTTATTATTATTTAGTTTAAATAATGTTTTAATAAATTTATCGACGAAGTTGTTAGTGTACATTTGTTTTGGGTCCAGTAATTCTTCAAATTCAATGTAACCTAATTTATTTGTAGTTTTACCTCTAGTTTTATTAGGTTTAGTTTTAAATTCATTTTTAT
The DNA here is from genome assembly GCA_030710605.1 of Cordylochernes scorpioides. Taxonomy (NCBI): domain Eukaryota; kingdom Metazoa; phylum Arthropoda; class Arachnida; order Pseudoscorpiones; family Chernetidae; genus Cordylochernes; species Cordylochernes scorpioides. The sequence goes on from CP092870.1 coordinate 75,947,270, forward strand.
ATTTGCAACTGATTTCATAAGTTGAAATTTCTTCTGTTTGTGGTTTGTATGTGTAGTTTAATTCGTCGTTAAGTCCATAAGGGAATAATGTGTTGTGTTTATAAATGTAGTTGTTTTCTAATAATAGTCGTTGTTTTTTGTTTTGACATATGTCTAGTATTTCTATCTTAAAGTTGTTAAAAGTATGTAATTGATTGTGTTCTTTCATATATATATTACCAATTGATTTTTTAGCGTGGTTTCTATGTAGGTTTATTCGTATATTTAATGGATTACAAGTTTGTCCTATATATGATAGTTGACAAATTTGGCATGTTAATTTATAAATAGTATTCACTAATTTACAACTAGTTGTTTGAAAAGTGTCATGGTTCTTAAGAGAGGGACAAGTTTGACAATTTTTTCTTAGGCAATTCTTAGCGAGTTTAAATTAACATAAAAGAGGTGCTAACACTAATATGTTTGTAGTTTTTTTTAGTTTTTTTAGTTTGTTATTCTTATGAATTTTTTAAATATATTTTACTTAATTGTTTTTGTGGTGATAAAATTTGTAATAAATTGAATAATTAATCTATAAATATATAGATATTACTGTTTGTTATCTGTTATATTTTTAAGAATAACTAATAAAAAAAACATCTTTAAACTAACAAAAACACTGAAAAAAACAAAAGTTCTGAAATTATTTTTTTTTCTAGAATTACTTTTATAATTTAATTTTTAATAATCAAACAATGAAAGATAATTAAAATTTGTATGAAGATTTATTTATATTAGAATATCTAATATAATTTAATTTGTATATTATGTTATATATAAAAAAAATATATCATAGAGCAAGCTCATATGAATTAATATAGTGTAGAAACTATATAACAAAATTATAACAGTGATTCTAATTTTAAAAACTTAAGGAGCAAACTGATAATAATGATAACTTATATCAGTTAGATTTGATTAGATTAGCAAGCTAAATCTAAATTAATTATAATAATAAATAGTTATTTAATTTTATAGTCCAGTTTTGTATTAAAATTATCTTCACTATTATGATCATTTAAATACAAATTATAAAATTTGTAAAATGTTATTAATTTGTAGATAGAGAGAGAAAAAAAAAATCCTTTACTTCTATTACATCCTCAAGTTAATTATATATTTATAATTAATAACAATAAAAAAAATTAACAAAGTAACGTCTATTACATCGGCTTTTACACGTCATTCAGACATACTCTAATCCTATATATAGAATAATCGAAGAGATAATATATATAATAGTTAGAAAAAAGAGAGAAAGACAGAACCATGCACTTTTAATCAAACTAATAATAAGGAAAAAAAAAAAAGAGTTTTATAAAGAAGGTAGATAAGATTGTTAGTATATATATATATATTTTTTTATGATTTTATATTTTATCCTTTTTTTTTTTTTTTTAAAAAGATTTTTAAAGGTTTTTTTATTTTATAATATGATTATAAATAGTTGTATTTAGTAATATATCTATAGTATGAATTAACATTTGTTATAAGTTTGGATATTATGTTTTGAAACCCTAATGGTAGACCAGACATACACAAAAAACTTTAAATTGAAATAAATTGGAAAAAGAGATCTGCTGGAACGGGGATCATCAGATAAAATTCCAGCGACATTTCAACCCCTTCTTTATTATGTCATAGATCTCTTTTAAACCGTATTTTATGTGTTAATATTAAGTTGTTTCAGTGAAATATTTAAATGAACATATAACAGATACAAGTGTTAACAAATTCAAACTGTAAACCTACCTTGGCCGCTGCGTCCTCCATTGTGTATATCTATTTCTGGCTGGCACATGTCGCGGGAGGGGAATGTCCCCCCACATTTCAAATTTAGACCATTTCTTCAGAATTTTTTTGAACAACAAGAAAATTAAAGAAGATAGGAAAAATAGTTAAAGGAAGAAAGCTAAGTTTTATAATCTTTACAGATAGTTATATCAAAATAACTGATTTAACACTTATTCATCTTTTAATATTCCTTTAAAAAGGCAAATTATAAGAGTTTAATAAAGCTATTAATTGTGCAAATTCATCTTTATTTAACTTCCATTTTCCTCCCCAGAAATTGGAGATTAATCAAAAATGAACTATATACTTTAACACTTTAAAAATCTTGTGAAAAAATCTTTTAATCAGTTATTTAATAAAAGTTTAATTAACTGTTAAAGATTATAAATTTGTATTAGTTAATATTAAGAGAAATTATAGAAAGTTGATTTCATAAATGGATATTTCCATTTATTTTTTTTTAAATATTTTATAATTGATATACTGTTGAAATATTTTACTTGTTTGATACTAAATTTGTTTTTAATAAATTCCATGTTTAAATTTTTAACATCTTCTATGAAATTATCTAATATATTATTTATTCTATAAAATCTTAGAAACTGACCATAATATATACCTTTACAGCAATTTAATGATATATTAGAATTCATATTACAGTATTTTATAATATTGAAATTATAATTACTCTTTTTATTATAAACTCTAACAGCACTATTTGTAAGGTCTATATTCAAGTCTAAAAAGTTAACTTTTTTGTTTCTATAAATTTTTTCATTGTTCTTAAGTTTCAAGTATTTAGGATATATTTCAGGTATTAATTTTTTAAACAGTGGATTATTAAATATTATTATGTCATCTACATATCGGAATATTTGCCAATTAATATTATTTTGTAGAAAGTATTCTCTTTCGTACCAGAACAATATTAAATTTGCTAGTAACGGACTAGAAGAAGTACCCATGGGAACGCCTTCTGATTGAATATATATTTTATTTTTAAATTCTATATAGTTAAAATTTAAAAATGTTTCCAGTAGAGTTTTTGCTGTTTTAAGATCTAATTTAAATGTTTTATATCTGTTATGAATAATTTTAATGTAGAAAGTTTTGTCATTAATTAATTCATTAAATAAATTGGTTATTTTATTATTTAGATCTCTTAAATTTATTTTAGAATATAGGTCCTCAAAGTCAAATGTGTGTACTGTTTCAATGTTTGTCCAATTGTTCATTAAATAATTAATGATTTTTTTATTTGAGTCGATAAATTTATAATTATATTTATTAGTTAATTTATTTATAATAAATTGTAGTGTTGAGGCTAATTGTATATCAATATTTTTTATGACTGAATTTATACCAGATGTGATTGTTCTGAAAGAAATAGGTTAACTTTTTAGACTTGAATATAGACCTTACAAATAGTGCTGTTAGAGTTTATAATAAAAAGAGTAATTATAATTTCAATATTATAAAATACTGTAATATGAATTCTAATATATCATTAAATTGCTGTAAAGGTATATATTATGGTCAGTTTCTAAGATTTTATAGAATAAATAATATATTAGATAATTTCATAGAAGATGTTAAAAATTTAAACATGGAATTTATTAAAAACAAATTTAGTATCAAACAAGTAAAATATTTCAACAGTATATCAATTATAAAATATTTAAAAAAAAATAAATGGAAATATCCATTTATGAAATCAACTTTCTATAATTTCTCTTAATATTAACTAATACAAATTTATAATCTTTAACAGTTAATTAAACTTTTATTAAATAACTGATTAAAAGATTTTTTCACAAGATTTTTAAAGTGTTAAAGTATATAGTTCATTTTTGTTTAATCTCCAATTTCTGGGGAGGAAAATGGAAGTTAAATAAAGATGAATTTGCACAATTAATAGCTTTATTAAACTCTTATAATTTGCCTTTTTAAAGGAATATTAAAAGATGAATAAGTGTTAAATCAGTTATTTTGATATAACTATCTGTAAAGATTATAAAACTTAGCTTTCTTCCTTTAACTATTTTTCCTATCTTCTTTAATTTTCTTGTTGTTCAAAAAAATTCTGAAGAAATGGTCTAAATTTGAAATGTGGGGGGACATTCCCCTCCCGCGACATGTGCCAGCCAGAAATAGATATACACAATGGAGGACGCAGCGGCCAAGGTAGGTTTACAGTTTGAATTTGTTAACACTTGTATCTGTTATATGTTCATTTAAATATTTCACTGAAACAACTTAATATTAACACATAAAATACGGTTTAAAAGAGATCTATGACATAATAAAGAAGGGGTTGAAATGTCGCTGGAATTTTATCTGATGATCCCCGTTCCAGCAGATCTCTTTTTCCAATTTATTTCAATTTAAAGTTTTTTGTGTATGTCTGGTCTACCATTAGGGTTTCAAAACATAATATCCAAACTTATAACAAATGTTAATTCATACTATAGATATATTACTAAATACAACTATTTATAATCATATTATAAAATAAAAAAACCTTTAAAAATCTTTTAAAAAAAAAAAAAAAAAGGATAAAATATAAAATCATAAAAAAATATATATATATATACTAACAATCTTATCTACCTTCTTTATAAAACTCTTTTTTTTTTCCTTATTATTAGTTTGATTAAAAGTGCATGGTTCTGTCTTTCTCTCTTTTTTCTAACTATTATATATATTATCTCTTCGATTATTCTATATATAGGATTAGAGTATGTCTGAATGACGTGTAAAAGCCGATGTAATAGACGTTACTTTGTTAATTTTTTTTATTGTTATTAATTATAAATATATAATTAACTTGAGGATGTAATAGAAGTAAAGGATTTTTTTTTTCTCTCTCTATCTACAAATTAATAACATTTTACAAATTTTATAATTTGTATTTAAATGATCATAATAGTGAAGATAATTTTAATACAAAACTGGACTATAAAATTAAATAACTATTTATTATTATAATTAATTTAGATTTAGCTTGCTAATCTAATCAAATCTAACTGATATAAGTTATCATTATTATCAGTTTGCTCCTTAAGTTTTTAAAATTAGAATCACTGTTATAATTTTGTTATATAGTTTCTACACTATATTAATTCATATGAGCTTGCTCTATGATATATATTTTTTTATATATAACATAATATACAAATTAAATTATATTAGATATTCTAATATAAATAAATCTTCATACAAATTTTAATTATCTTTCATTGTTTGATTATTAAAAATTAAATTATAAAAGTAATTCTAGAAAAAAAAAATAATTTCAGAACTTTTGTTTTTTTTCAGTGTTTTTGTTAGTTTAAAGATGTTTTTTTTATTAGTTATTCTTAAAAATATAACAGATAACAAACAGTAATATCTATATATTTATAGATTAATTATTCAATTTATTACAAATTTTATCACCACAAAAACAATTAAGTAAAATATATTTAAAAAATTCATAAGAATAACAAACTAAAAAAACTAAAAAAAACTACAAACATATTAGTGTTAGCACCTCTTTTATGTTAATTTAAACTCGCTAAGAATTGCCTAAGAAAAAATTGTCAAACTTGTCCCTCTCTTAAGAACCATGACACTTTTCAAACAACTAGTTGTAAATTAGTGAATACTATTTATAAATTAACATGCCAAATTTGTCAACTATCATATATAGGACAAACTTGTAATCCATTAAATATACGAATAAACCTACATAGAAACCACGCTAAAAAATCAATTGGTAATATATATATGAAAGAACACAATCAATTACATACTTTTAACAACTTTAAGATAGAAATACTAGACATATGTCAAAACAAAAAACAACGACTATTATTAGAAAACAACTACATTTATAAACACAACACATTATTCCCTTATGGACTTAACGACGAATTAAACTACACATACAAACCACAAACAGAAGAAATTTCAACTTATGAAATCAGTTGCAAATATAAAAATGAATTTAAAACTAAACCTAATAAAACTAGAGGTAAAACTACAAATAAATTAGGTTACATTGAATTTGAAGAATTACTGGACCCAAAACAAATGTACACTAACAACTTCGTCGATAAATTTATTAAAACATTATTTAAACTAAATAATAATAAATTTATCAAACTCATAGAATATATTAAAATTCATAATCTGACTAACAGATTAATAGATATCACACACGACATCTTTAAATACAGAAAAATTAAACAAAATACTAATAACATTAATATTATCATTAAATTTAATAACAATTTATTTAATCATATTAAATTTAATGATATTTTTAATAACCAAATCATCAATAATCTTTTCCCTATAAAAAATTTAAATTTTAAAACAATCTGGAGATACAATAAAAATATAGGTAATTTAGTTTGCAATTATAACCAATTTATTAATAATTTGGCAAATTTTAAAAAAATTAAATGTAATTGCAACAACTATATTGATAAATATAAGTACTCAGGTCATATATTAACTAGCAACTTTTCTTTTTTAAATCCAGAATATCAAGAAATTTTAAATAAAGGGTATAAATATATACCTCAAATTAAACACAATTATAATAATACAATTAAATCTATATTAAAAGATATAGATATTTTCATAAATAAAACTAGTATAAAATACAGTATTCCAGAATTTACTTTTCTGGAATGGAAACATAATATTAAAAAGAAATTATAAATTATTATAATAATACACTTAAATACACAAAACCCAATTCAGACATTCCTTCTTTCAAAGAAAATATAATTAATTTACAGAAGGACTATATTATCACTCCTATAGATAAATGTCCCAATAATTTATCTTTAATTTGTAAAAATCTATACCACGATATACTAAAAAAGGAAATTGATAATAATCATAAATACACTTTTGCTAGAACTACAGGCACAAAAATCAAAAAAGACATCAAAAATGTTGAAAATTCACTAAAAATTTATAATAACCACAAAAATCCAAACATACCAAAGTTCTATATAATTCCTAAACTACACAAAAAACCTATTTCTTTCAGAACAATCACATCTGGTATAAATTCAGTCATAAAAAATATTGATATACAATTAGCCTCAACACTACAATTTATTATAAATAAATTAACTAATAAATATAATTATAAATTTATCGACTCAAATAAAAAAATCATTAATTATTTAATGAACAATTGGACAAACATTGAAACAGTACACACATTTGACTTTGAGGACCTATATTCTAAAATAAATTTAAGAGATCTAAATAATAAAATAACCAATTTATTTAATGAATTAATTAATGACAAAACTTTCTACATTAAAATTATTCATAACAGATATAAAACATTTAAATTAGATCTTAAAACAGCAAAAACTCTACTGGAAACATTTTTAAATTTTAACTATATAGAATTTAAAAATAAAATATATATTCAATCAGAAGGCGTTCCCATGGGTACTTCTTCTAGTCCGTTACTAGCAAATTTAATATTGTTCTGGTACGAAAGAGAATACTTTCTACAAAATAATATTAATTGGCAAATATTCCGATATGTAGATGACATAATAATATTTAATAATCCACTGTTTAAAAAATTAATACCTGAAATATATCCTAAATACTTGAAACTTAAGAACAATGAAAAAATTTATAGAAACAAAAAAGTTAACTTTTTAGACTTGAATATAGACCTTACAAATAGTGCTGTTAGAGTTTATAATAAAAAGAGTAATTATAATTTCAATATTATAAAATACTGTAATATGAATTCTAATATATCATTAAATTGCTGTAAAGGTATATATTATGGTCAGTTTCTAAGATTTTATAGAATAAATAATATATTAGATAATTTCATAGAAGATGTTAAAAATTTAAACATGGAATTTATTAAAAACAAATTTAGTATCAAACAAGTAAAATATTTCAACAGTATATCAATTATAAAATATTTAAAAAAAAATAAATGGAAATATCCATTTATGAAATCAACTTTCTATAATTTCTCTTAATATTAACTAATACAAATTTATAATCTTTAACAGTTAATTAAACTTTTATTAAATAACTGATTAAAAGATTTTTTCACAAGATTTTTAAAGTGTTAAAGTATATAGTTCATTTTTGTTTAATCTCCAATTTCTGGGGAGGAAAATGGAAGTTAAATAAAGATGAATTTGCACAATTAATAGCTTTATTAAACTCTTATAATTTGCCTTTTTAAAGGAATATTAAAAGATGAATAAGTGTTAAATCAGTTATTTTGATATAACTATCTGTAAAGATTATAAAACTTAGCTTTCTTCCTTTAACTATTTTTCCTATCTTCTTTAATTTTCTTGTTGTTCAAAAAAATTCTGAAGAAATGGTCTAAATTTGAAATGTGGGGGGACATTCCCCTCCCGCGACATGTGCCAGCCAGAAATAGATATACACAATGGAGGACGCAGCGGCCAAGGTAGGTTTACAGTTTGAATTTGTTAACACTTGTATCTGTTATATGTTCATTTAAATATTTCACTGAAACAACTTAATATTAACACATAAAATACGGTTTAAAAGGAGATCTATGACATAATAAAGAAGGGGTTGAAATGTCGCTGGAATTTTATCTGATGATCCCCGTTCCAGCAGATCTCTTTTTCCAATTTATTTCAATTTAAAGTTTTTTGTGTATGTCTGGTCTACCATTAGGGTTTCAAAACATAATATCCAAACTTATAACAAATGTTAATTCATACTATAGATATATTACTAAATACAACTATTTATAATCATATTATAAAATAAAAAAACCTTTAAAAATCTTTTTAAAAAAAAAAAAAAAGGATAAAATATAAAATCATAAAAAAATATATATATATATACTAACAATCTTATCTACCTTCTTTATAAAACTCTTTTTTTTTTCCTTATTATTAGTTTGATTAAAAGTGCATGGTTCTGTCTTTCTCTCTTTTTTCTAACTATTATATATATTATCTCTTCGATTATTCTATATATAGGATTAGAGTATGTCTGAATGACGTGTAAAAGCCGATGTAATAGACGTTACTTTGTTAATTTTTTTATTGTTATTAATTATAAATATATAATTAACTTGAGGATGTAATAGAAGTAAAGGATTTTTTTTTTCTCTCTCTATCTACAAATTAATAACATTTTACAAATTTTATAATTTGTATTTAAATGATCATAATAGTGAAGATAATTTTAATACAAAACTGGACTATAAAATTAAATAACTATTTATTATTATAATTAATTTAGATTTAGCTTGCTAATCTAATCAAATCTAACTGATATAAGTTATCATTATTATCAGTTTGCTCCTTAAGTTTTTAAAATTAGAATCACTGTTATAATTTTGTTATATAGTTTCTACACTATATTAATTCATATGAGCTTGCTCTATGATATATTTTTTTTTATATATAACATAATATACAAATTAAATTATATTAGATATTCTAATATAAATAAATCTTCATACAAATTTTAATTATCTTTCATTGTTTGATTATTAAAAATTAAATTATAAAAGTAATTCTAGAAAAAAAAATAATTTCAGAACTTTTGTTTTTTTCAGTGTTTTTGTTAGTTTAAAGATGTTTTTTTTATTAGTTATTCTTAAAAATATAACAGATAACAAACAGTAATATCTATATATTTATAGATTAATTATTCAATTTATTACAAATTTTATCACCACAAAAACAATTAAGTAAAATATATTTAAAAAATTCATAAGAATAACAAACTAAAAAAACTAAAAAAAACTACAAACATATTAGTGTTAGCACCTCTTTTATGTTAATTTAAACTCGCTAAGAATTGCCTAAGAAAAAATTGTCAAACTTGTCCCTCTCTTAAGAACCATGACACTTTTCAAACAACTAGTTGTAAATTAGTGAATACTATTTATAAATTAACATGCCAAATTTGTCAACTATCATATATAGGACAAACTTGTAATCCATTAAATATACGAATAAACCTACATAGAAACCACGCTAAAAAATCAATTGGTAATATATATATGAAAGAACACAATCAATTACATACTTTTAACAACTTTAAGATAGAAATACTAGACATATGTCAAAACAAAAAACAACGACTATTATTAGAAAACAACTACATTTATAAACACAACACATTATTCCCTTATGGACTTAACGACGAATTAAACTACACATACAAACCACAAACAGAAGAAATTTCAACTTATGAAATCAGTTGCAAATATAAAAATGAATTTAAAACTAAACCTAATAAAACTAGAGGTAAAACTACAAATAAATTAGGTTACATTGAATTTGAAGAATTACTGGACCCAAAACAAATGTACACTAACAACTTCGTCGATAAATTTATTAAAACATTATTTAAACTAAATAATAATAAATTTATCAAACTCATAGAATATATTAAAATTCATAATCTGACTAACAGATTAATAGATATCACACACGACATCTTTAAATACAGAAAAATTAAACAAAATACTAATAACATTAATATTATCATTAAATTTAATAACAATTTATTTAATCATATTAAATTTAATGATATTTTTAATAACCAAATCATCAATAATCTTTTCCCTATAAAAAATTTAAATTTTAAAACAATCTGGAGATACAATAAAAATATAGGTAATTTAGTTTGCAATTATAACCAATTTATTAATAATTTGGCAAATTTTAAAAAAATTAAATGTAATTGCAACAACTATATTGATAAATATAAGTACTCAGGTCATATATTAACTAGCAACTTTTCTTTTTTAAATCCAGAATATCAAGAAATTTTAAATAAAGGGTATAAATATATACCTCAAATTAAACACAATTATAATAATACAATTAAATCTATATTAAAAGATATAGATATTTTCATAAATAAAACTAGTATAAAATACAGTATTCCAGAATTTACTTTTCTGGAATGGAAACATAATATTAAAAAGGAAATTATAAATTATTATAATAATACACTTAAATACACAAAACCCAATTCAGACATTCCTTCTTTCAAAGAAAATATAATTAATTTACAGAAGGACTATATTATCACTCCTATAGATAAATGTCCCAATAATTTATCTTTAATTTGTAAAAATCTATACCACGATATACTAAAAAAGGAAATTGATAATAATCATAAATACACTTTTGCTAGAACTACAGGCACAAAAATCAAAAAAGACATCAAAAATGTTGAAAATTCACTAAAAATTTATAATAACCACAAAAATCCAAACATACCAAAGTTCTATATAATTCCTAAACTACACAAAAAACCTATTTCTTTCAGAACAATCACATCTGGTATAAATTCAGTCATAAAAAATATTGATATACAATTAGCCTCAACACTACAATTTATTATAAATAAATTAACTAATAAATATAATTATAAATTTATCGACTCAAATAAAAAAATCATTAATTATTTAATGAACAATTGGACAAACATTGAAACAGTACACACATTTGACTTTGAGGACCTATATTCTAAAATAAATTTAAGAGATCTAAATAATAAAATAACCAATTTATTTAATGAATTAATTAATGACAAAACTTTCTACATTAAAATTATTCATAACAGATATAAAACATTTAAATTAGATCTTAAAACAGCAAAAACTCTACTGGAAACATTTTTAAATTTTAACTATATAGAATTTAAAAATAAAATATATATTCAATCAGAAGGCGTTCCCATGGGTACTTCTTCTAGTCCGTTACTAGCAAATTTAATATTGTTCTGGTACGAAAGAGAATACTTTCTACAAAATAATATTAATTGGCAAATATTCCGATATGTAGATGACATAATAATATTTAATAATCCACTGTTTAAAAAATTAATACCTGAAATATATCCTAAATACTTGAAACTTAAGAACAATGAAAAAATTTATAGAAACAAAAAAGTTAACTTTTTAGACTTGAATATAGACCTTACAAATAGTGCTGTTAGAGTTTATAATAAAAAGAGTAATTATAATTTCAATATTATAAAATACTGTAATATGAATTCTAATATATCATTAAATTGCTGTAAAGGTATATATTATGGTCAGTTTCTAAGATTTTATAGAATAAATAATATATTAGATAATTTCATAGAAGATGTTAAAAATTTAAACATGGAATTTATTAAAAACAAATTTAGTATCAAACAAGTAAAATATTTCAACAGTATATCAATTATAAAATATTTAAAAAAAAATAAATGGAAATATCCATTTATGAAATCAACTTTCTATAATTTCTCTTAATATTAACTAATACAAATTTATAATCTTTAACAGTTAATTAAACTTTTATTAAATAACTGATTAAAAGATTTTTTCACAAGATTTTTAAAGTGTTAAAGTATATAGTTCATTTTTGTTTAATCTCCAATTTCTGGGGAGGAAAATGGAAGTTAAATAAAGATGAATTTGCACAATTAATAGCTTTATTAAACTCTTATAATTTGCCTTTTTAAAGGAATATTAAAAGATGAATAAGTGTTAAATCAGTTATTTTGATATAACTATCTGTAAAGATTATAAAACTTAGCTTTCTTCCTTTAACTATTTTTCCTATCTTCTTTAATTTTCTTGTTGTTCAAAAAAATTCTGAAGAAATGGTCTAAATTTGAAATGTGGGGGGACATTCCCCTCCCGCGACATGTGCCAGCCAGAAATAGATATACACAATGGAGGACGCAGCGGCCAAGGTAGGTTTACAGTTTGAATTTGTTAACACTTGTATCTGTTATATGTTCATTTAAATATTTCACTGAAACAACTTAATATTAACACATAAAATACGGTTTAAAGAGATCTATGACATAATAAAGAAGGGGTTGAAATGTCGCTGGAATTTTATCTGATGATCCCCGTTCCAGCAGATCTCTTTTTCCAATTTAATTCAATTTAAAGTTTTTTGTGTATGTCTGGTCTACCATTAGGGTTTCAAAACATAATATCCAAACTTATAACAAATGTTAATTCATACTATAGATATATTACTAAATACAACTATTTATAATCATATTATAAAATAAAAAAACCTTTAAAAATCTTTTAAAAAAAAAAAAAAAAGGATAAAATATAAAATCATAAAAAAATATATATATATATACTAACAATCTTATCTACCTTCTTTATAAAACTCTTTTTTTTTTTTTCCTTATTATTAGTTTGATTAAAAGTGCATGGTTCTGTCTTTCTCTCTTTTTTCTAACTATTATATATATTATCTCTTCGATTATTCTATATATAGGATTAGAGTATGTCTGAATGACGTGTAAAAGCCGATGTAATAGACGTTACTTTGTTAATTTTTTTTATTGTTATTAATTATAAATATATAATTAACTTGAGGATGTAATAGAAGTAAAGGATTTTTTTTTTCTCTCTCTATCTACAAATTAATAACATTTTACAAATTTTATAATTTGTATTTAAATGATCATAATAGTGAAGATAATTTTAATACAAAACTGGACTATAAAATTAAATAACTATTTATTATTATAATTAATTTAGATTTAGCTTGCTAATCTAATCAAATCTAACTGATATAAGTTATCATTATTATCAGTTTGCTCCTTAAGTTTTTAAAATTAGAATCACTGTTATAATTTTGTTATATAGTTTCTACACTATATTAATTCATATGAGCTTGCTCTATGATATATTTTTTTTATATATAACATAATATACAAATTAAATTATATTAGATATTCTAATATAAATAAATCTTCATACAAATTTTAATTATCTTTCATTGTTTGATTATTAAAAATTAAATTATAAAAGTAATTCTAGAAAAAAAAAATAATTTCAGAACTTTTGTTTTTTTCAGTGTTTTTGTTAGTTTAAAGATGTTTTTTTTATTAGTTATTCTTAAAAATATAACAGATAACAAACAGTAATATCTATATATTTATAGATTAATTATTCAATTTATTACAAATTTTATCACCACAAAAACAATTAAGTAAAATATATTTAAAAAATTCATAAGAATAACAAACTAAAAAAACTAAAAAAAACTACAAACATATTAGTGTTAGCACCTCTTTTATGTTAATTTAAACTCGCTAAGAATTGCCTAAGAAAAAATTGTCAAACTTGTCCCTCTCTTAAGAACCATGACACTTTTCAAACAACTAGTTGTAAATTAGTGAATACTATTTATAAATTAACATGCCAAATTTGTCAACTATCATATATAGGACAAACTTGTAATCCATTAAATATACGAATAAACCTACATAGAAACCACGCTAAAAAATCAATTGGTAATATATATATGAAAGAACACAATCAATTACATACTTTTAACAACTTTAAGATAGAAATACTAGACATATGTCAAAACAAAAAACAACGACTATTATTAGAAAACAACTACATTTATAAACACAACACATTATTCCCTTATGGACTTAACGACGAATTAAACTACACATACAAACCACAAACAGAAGAAATTTCAACTTATGAAATCAGTTGCAAATATAAAAATGAATTTAAAACTAAACCTAATAAAACTAGAGGTAAAACTACAAATAAATTAGGTTACATTGAATTTGAAGAATTACTGGACCCAAAACAAATGTACACTAACAACTTCGTCGATAAATTTATTAAAACATTATTTAAACTAAATAATAATAAATTTATCAAACTCATAGAATATATTAAAATTCATAATCTGACTAACAGATTAATAGATATCACACACGACATCTTTAAATACAGAAAAATTAAACAAAATACTAATAACATTAATATTATCATTAAATTTAATAACAATTTATTTAATCATATTAAATTTAATGATATTTTTAATAACCAAATCATCAATAATCTTTTCCCTATAAAAAATTTAAATTTTAAAACAATCTGGAGATACAATAAAAATATAGGTAATTTAGTTTGCAATTATAACCAATTTATTAATAATTTGGCAAATTTTAAAAAAATTAAATGTAATTGCAACAACTATATTGATAAATATAAGTACTCAGGTCATATATTAACTAGCAACTTTTCTTTTTTAAATCCAGAATATCAAGAAATTTTAAATAAAGGGTATAAATATATACCTCAAATTAAACACAATTATAATAATACAATTAAATCTATATTAAAAGATATAGATATTTTCATAAATAAAACTAGTATAAAATACAGTATTCCAGAATTTACTTTTCTGGAATGGAAACATAATATTAAAAAGGAAATTATAAATTATTATAATAATACACTTAAATACACAAAACCCAATTCAGACATTCCTTCTTTCAAAGAAAATATAATTAATTTACAGAAGGACTATATTATCACTCCTATAGATAAATGTCCCAATAATTTATCTTTAATTTGTAAAAATCTATACCACGATATACTAAAAAAGGAAATTGATAATAATCATAAATACACTTTTGCTAGAACTACAGGCACAAAAATCAAAAAAGACATCAAAAATGTTGAAAATTCACTAAAAATTTATAATAACCACAAAAATCCAAACATACCAAAGTTCTATATAATTCCTAAACTACACAAAAAACCTATTTCTTTCAGAACAATCACATCTGGTATAAATTCAGTCATAAAAAATATTGATATACAATTAGCCTCAACACTACAATTTATTATAAATAAATTAACTAATAAATATAATTATAAATTTATCGACTCAAATAAAAAAATCATTAATTATTTAATGAACAATTGGACAAACATTGAAACAGTACACACATTTGACTTTGAGGACCTATATTCTAAAATAAATTTAAGAGATCTAAATAATAAAATAACCAATTTATTTAATGAATTAATTAATGACAAAACTTTCTACATTAAAATTATTCATAACAGATATAAAACATTTAAATTAGATCTTAAAACAGCAAAAACTCTACTGGAAACATTTTTAAATTTTAACTATATAGAATTTAAAAATAAAATATATATTCAATCAGAAGGCGTTCCCATGGGTACTTCTTCTAGTCCGTTACTAGCAAATTTAATATTGTTCTGGTACGAAAGAGAATACTTTCTACAAAATAATATTAATTGGCAAATATTCCGATATGTAGATGACATAATAATATTTAATAATCCACTGTTTAAAAAATTAATACCTGAAATATATCCTAAATACTTGAAACTTAAGAACAATGAAAAAATTTATAGAAACAAAAAAGTTAACTTTTTAGACTTGAATATAGACCTTACAAATAGTGCTGTTAGAGTTTATAATAAAAAGAGTAATTATAATTTCAATATTATAAAATACTGTAATATGAATTCTAATATATCATTAAATTGCTGTAAAGGTATATATTATGGTCAGTTTCTAAGATTTTATAGAATAAATAATATATTAGATAATTTCATAGAAGATGTTAAAAATTTAAACATGGAATTTATTAAAAACAAATTTAGTATCAAACAAGTAAAATATTTCAACAGTATATCAATTATAAAATATTTAAAAAAAAATAAATGGAAATATCCATTTATGAAATCAACTTTCTATAATTTCTCTTAATATTAACTAATACAAATTTATAATCTTTAACAGTTAATTAAACTTTTATTAAATAACTGATTAAAAGATTTTTTCACAAGATTTTTAAAGTGTTAAAGTATATAGTTCATTTTTGATTAATCTCCAATTTCTGGGGAGGAAAATGGAAGTTAAATAAAGATGAATTTGCACAATTAATAGCTTTATTAAACTCTTATAATTTGCCTTTTTAAAGGAATATTAAAAGATGAATAAGTGTTAAATCAGTTATTTTGATATAACTATCTGTAAAGATTATAAAACTTAGCTTTCTTCCTTTAACTATTTTTCCTATCTTCTTTAATTTTCTTGTTGTTCAAAAAAATTCTGAAGAAATGGTCTAAATTTGAAATGTGGGGGGACATTCCCCTCCCGCGACATGTGCCAGCCAGAAATAGATATACACAATGGAGGACGCAGCGGCCAAGGTAGGTTTACAGTTTGAATTTGTTAACACTTGTATCTGTTATATGTTCATTTAAATATTTCACTGAAACAACTTAATATTAACACATAAAATACGGTTTAAAGGAGATCTATGACATAATAAAGAAGGGGTTGAAATGTCGCTGGAATTTTATCTGATGATCCCCGTTCCAGCAGATCTCTTTTTCCAATTTAATTCAATTTAAAGTTTTTTGTGTATGTCTGGTCTACCATTAGGGTTTCAAAACATAATATCCAAACTTATAACAAATGTTAATTCATACTATAGATATATTACTAAATACAACTATTTATAATCATATTATAAAATAAAAAAACCTTTAAAAATCTTTTTAAAAAAAAAAAAAAAAGGATAAAATATAAAATCATAAAAAAAAATATATATATATACTAACAATCTTATCTACCTTCTTTATAAAACTCTTTTTTTTTTTCCTTATTATTAGTTTGATTAAAAGTGCATGGTTCTGTCTTTCTCTCTTTTTTCTAACTATTATATATATTATCTCTTCGATTATTCTATATATAGGATTAGAGTATGTCTGAATGACGTGTAAAAGCCGATGTAATAGACGTTACTTTGTTAATTTTTTTTATTGTTATTAATTATAAATATATAATTAACTTGAGGATGTAATAGAAGTAAAGGATTTTTTTTTTCTCTCTCTATCTACAAATTAATAACATTTTACAAATTTTATAATTTGTATTTAAATGATCATAATAGTGAAGATAATTTTAATACAAAACTGGACTATAAAATTAAATAACTATTTATTATTATAATTAATTTAGATTTAGCTTGCTAATCTAATCAAATCTAACTGATATAAGTTATCATTATTATCAGTTTGCTCCTTAAGTTTTTAAAATTAGAATCACTGTTATAATTTTGTTATATAGTTTCTACACTATATTAATTCATATGAGCTTGCTCTATGATATATTTTTTTTTATATATAACATAATATACAAATTAAATTATATTAGATATTCTAATATAAATAAATCTTCATACAAATTTTAATTATCTTTCATTGTTTGATTATTAAAAATTAAATTATAAAAGTAATTCTAGAAAAAAAAATAATTTCAGAACTTTTGTTTTTTTCAGTGTTTTTGTTAGTTTAAAGATGTTTTTTTATTAGTTATTCTTAAAAATATAACAGATAACAAACAGTAATATCTATATATTTATAGATTAATTATTCAATTTATTACAAATTTTATCACCACAAAAACAATTAAGTAAAATATATTTAAAAAATTCATAAGAATAACAAACTAAAAAAACTAAAAAAAACTACAAACATATTAGTGTTAGCACCTCTTTTATGTTAATTTAAACTCGCTAAGAATTGCCTAAGAAAAAATTGTCAAACTTGTCCCTCTCTTAAGAACCATGACACTTTTCAAACAACTAGTTGTAAATTAGTGAATACTATTTATAAATTAACATGCCAAATTTGTCAACTATCATATATAGGACAAACTTGTAATCCATTAAATATACGAATAAACCTACATAGAAACCACGCTAAAAAATCAATTGGTAATATATATATGAAAGAACACAATCAATTACATACTTTTAACAACTTTAAGATAGAAATACTAGACATATGTCAAAACAAAAAACAACGACTATTATTAGAAAACAACTACATTTATAAACACAACACATTATTCCCTTATGGACTTAACGACGAATTAAACTACACATACAAACCACAAACAGAAGAAATTTCAACTTATGAAATCAGTTGCAAATATAAAAATGAATTTAAAACTAAACCTAATAAAACTAGAGGTAAAACTACAAATAAATTAGGTTACATTGAATTTGAAGAATTACTGGACCCAAAACAAATGTACACTAACAACTTCGTCGATAAATTTATTAAAACATTATTTAAACTAAATAATAATAAATTTATCAAACTCATAGAATATATTAAAATTCATAATCTGACTAACAGATTAATAGATATCACACACGACATCTTTAAATACAGAAAAATTAAACAAAATACTAATAACATTAATATTATCATTAAATTTAATAACAATTTATTTAATCATATTAAATTTAATGATATTTTTAATAACCAAATCATCAATAATCTTTTCCCTATAAAAAATTTAAATTTTAAAACAATCTGGAGATACAATAAAAATATAGGTAATTTAGTTTGCAATTATAACCAATTTATTAATAATTTGGCAAATTTTAAAAAAATTAAATGTAATTGCAACAACTATATTGATAAATATAAGTACTCAGGTCATATATTAACTAGCAACTTTTCTTTTTTAAATCCAGAATATCAAGAAATTTTAAATAAAGGGTATAAATATATACCTCAAATTAAACACAATTATAATAATACAATTAAATCTATATTAAAAGATATAGATATTTTCATAAATAAAACTAGTATAAAATACAGTATTCCAGAATTTACTTTTCTGGAATGGAAACATAATATTAAAAAGGAAATTATAAATTATTATAATAATACACTTAAATACACAAAACCCAATTCAGACATTCCTTCTTTCAAAGAAAATATAATTAATTTACAGAAGGACTATATTATCACTCCTATAGATAAATGTCCCAATAATTTATCTTTAATTTGTAAAAATCTATACCACGATATACTAAAAAAGGAAATTGATAATAATCATAAATACACTTTTGCTAGAACTACAGGCACAAAAATCAAAAAAGACATCAAAAATGTTGAAAATTCACTAAAAATTTATAATAACCACAAAAATCCAAACATACCAAAGTTCTATATAATTCCTAAACTACACAAAAAACCTATTTCTTTCAGAACAATCACATCTGGTATAAATTCAGTCATAAAAAATATTGATATACAATTAGCCTCAACACTACAATTTATTATAAATAAATTAACTAATAAATATAATTATAAATTTATCGACTCAAATAAAAAAATCATTAATTATTTAATGAACAATTGGACAAACATTGAAACAGTACACACATTTGACTTTGAGGACCTATATTCTAAAATAAATTTAAGAGATCTAAATAATAAAATAACCAATTTATTTAATGAATTAATTAATGACAAAACTTTCTACATTAAAATTATTCATAACAGATATAAAACATTTAAATTAGATCTTAAAACAGCAAAAACTCTACTGGAAACATTTTTAAATTTTAACTATATAGAATTTAAAAATAAAATATATATTCAATCAGAAGGCGTTCCCATGGGTACTTCTTCTAGTCCGTTACTAGCAAATTTAATATTGTTCTGGTACGAAAGAGAATACTTTCTACAAAATAATATTAATTGGCAAATATTCCGATATGTAGATGACATAATAATATTTAATAATCCACTGTTTAAAAAATTAATACCTGAAATATATCCTAAATACTTGAAACTTAAGAACAATGAAAAAATTTATAGAAACAAAAAAGTTAACTTTTTAGACTTGAATATAGACCTTACAAATAGTGCTGTTAGAGTTTATAATAAAAAGAGTAATTATAATTTCAATATTATAAAATACTGTAATATGAATTCTAATATATCATTAAATTGCTGTAAAGGTATATATTATGGTCAGTTTCTAAGATTTTATAGAATAAATAATATATTAGATAATTTCATAGAAGATGTTAAAAATTTAAACATGGAATTTATTAAAAACAAATTTAGTATCAAACAAGTAAAATATTTCAACAGTATATCAATTATAAAATATTTAAAAAAAAATAAATGGAAATATCCATTTATGAAATCAACTTTCTATAATTTCTCTTAATATTAACTAATACAAATTTATAATCTTTAACAGTTAATTAAACTTTTATTAAATAACTGATTAAAAGATTTTTTCACAAGATTTTTAAAGTGTTAAAGTATATAGTTCATTTTTGATTAATCTCCAATTTCTGGGGAGGAAAATGGAAGTTAAATAAAGATGAATTTGCACAATTAATAGCTTTATTAAACTCTTATAATTTGCCTTTTTAAAGGAATATTAAAAGATGAATAAGTGTTAAATCAGTTATTTTGATATAACTATCTGTAAAGATTATAAAACTTAGCTTTCTTCCTTTAACTATTTTTCCTATCTTCTTTAATTTTCTTGTTGTTCAAAAAAATTCTGAAGAAATGGTCTAAATTTGAAATGTGGGGGGACATTCCCCTCCCGCGACATGTGCCAGCCAGAAATAGATATACACAATGGAGGACGCAGCGGCCAAGGTAGGTTTACAGTTTGAATTTGTTAACACTTGTATCTGTTATATGTTCATTTAAATATTTCACTGAAACAACTTAATATTAACACATAAAATACGGTTTAAAGGAGATCTATGACATAATAAAGAAGGGGTTGAAATGTCGCTGGAATTTTATCTGATGATCCCCGTTCCAGCAGATCTCTTTTTCCAATTTAATTCAATTTAAAGTTTTTTGTGTATGTCTGGTCTACCATTAGGGTTTCAAAACATAATATCCAAACTTATAACAAATGTTAATTCATACTATAGATATATTACTAAATACAACTATTTATAATCATATTATAAAATAAAAAAACCTTTAAAAATCTTTTTTAAAAAAAAAAAAAGGATAAAATATAAAATCATAAAAAAATATATATATATATACTAACAATCTTATCTACCTTCTTTATAAAACTCTTTTTTTTTTTCCTTATTATTAGTTTGATTAAAAGTGCATGGTTCTGTCTTTCTCTCTTTTTTCTAACTATTATATATATTATCTCTTCGATTATTCTATATATAGGATTAGAGTATGTCTGAATGACGTGTAAAAGCCGATGTAATAGACGTTACTTTGTTAATTTTTTTTATTGTTATTAATTATAAATATATAATTAACTTGAGGATGTAATAGAAGTAAAGGATTTTTTTTTTCTCTCTCTATCTACAAATTAATAACATTTTACAAATTTTATAATTTGTATTTAAATGATCATAATAGTGAAGATAATTTTAATACAAAACTGGACTATAAAATTAAATAACTATTTATTATTATATATATATATATATATATATATATATATATATATATATATATATATATATATATATATATATATATATATATATATATATATATACTTTCTAACATTTGCTAAATAAATGGAAATGTTTAACCCATTAGCAGGCCAGTCTCGCCAAAATTTCACAATATGTTTAAATCAAAAAATACAATTTTATATTTATTTAAAGAATATAAAATATATATATGTTATTGATCTCATACTTAATTAATAATTTTAATTATCTCTGAGATATTAGGGAGAGAATTACTATTTAATTAAAAATGTTTATATTTTGGTATTTCATTATCGTTCAAATTATTCCTTTATTTGAAATAATGTCTAAAATAAAACCAATGAATAGAATGTAAAATATATATTTTCAAAACGCGCTATTGTATTTGATCAAAAATATATATATACGAAAAAGAATATTTTATTGAATTTAAGAAATTGTATACATAATATTTTGATATGTTTCTGTAACCTGAGTCTAGACAATAAAATATATCTATGAAAATATTATTTTATTTTTTTTGGAAATCTATTGTCATTTTAAAATAAAATAAGAAAATTTCCTATTTCTCGACAGATCTCTTAAATCAATCTTATTAGAATTGTTTTGATATTTTAAAATGGAAATAAATTGGGATAGAGAATAGGATTTCTAGTTCATTCTATAATTCAAAATATTCTTTTGGGATAATTAGAGAGGCAAACGACACTTTTGATTCCAAACGACAATTAGTGAACATTCAAACATCGTTTGGTAACGAGCATCGTTAGGCCTGGCGTTCCAATTTATTTTGTAACTTTTTCAAATTTCACTTGCACAGTCTATGTTTATTTTATCTTCAAAATTTAGTAAAATGGGTTTAGAATTTTAGAATTATTTGGTTGGGTATATTTTAAACATCATATTTTTGTGACTTTATGTACATAAATAAATGTTTATATTTCGAATATTTTTAGTGTTAAAGTTACTTCAATTTTTGTAATCCCTTTCTCTTTTTTAAATTTTTTATTCATACTAACATTTTAATTATTTTCTTATTCAGATTTTCTATTTTATGTTTCAAATTATTTTGAATATCCTTTATATTCGTGATATAAAATATTTCAAAAATGAGTAAAGGACATATATTTGAGTATATTTATATTTATGAATACATGTATTTTAAATTTATGTATATATATATATATATAGAGAGAGACAGTATATAAAATAGAATTTCTAATTATAAAACTCAAATTTCCTAAAGAAGTTAGGAATAAATCTTATAATATTTCTCCTCAAATAAATCGAAAACTGTTCTGAAAATATCACAGAAGACTTCAGAAAATATATGAAAATTTATGAAGGTACAATTTGAATTATAGATTAGAAGAACTACAAGGTATAATAAGACAAATTTCAAACTAAAAAATAGCATGTAATGTTTCGGAAACAACACTATTACCGAAACGTCACATAATATTTATTTGGATTTGGTCTTATTACCTTGTAGTTATGTTTAAAAATCGTTAACTAGTTGGAAGTTTCTTGTGAAAATACTGTTGTATGTTAGTGATAGTTATTAAAATATATACTTTGCATTTTTCTCTTTTATGTAAATATTTATTTTTATTTTTTCTCTTTTGTTTTTATCTGTTGCCTTCTACTGCCGGCAGTAGAATGTGATTCGTGGCTTGAGGAGAGCGCGCCATTTGCTGATGAAATAAACTACCTTTTTTGCAAGTCATTTGAAACTCATGGTGTAAGTTTATTTCTGGAGGGTTCCGTTTCTTGAAGTATTTAAGGCGAGTTTTCTCAGTGGTAGACTTATCAGGGTATATCGTCGCGACAAATACTATATTGTCATATCAACCCATTACAACCTTTTTATTGTTTTAACCTTACTGAACTCCACTCTACCTGTCAGATCTATAAATTCTCTTCTTAAAATTTTAATCACGTTATTTATAAGGGCAGATTGAATATCTTTTCATCGTATCAACACTCATGGACATAACTTGAGGAAGTTGTACCTTCAAGCATGTGCATATCATGATTCAGACAATAATTCTAAAAGATATTTGATATGCAGTGACCTTTATTGAAGACAAACGAGATAACCAAATGTGAACAAAATAGCCTCGTCTCCTTAAAAAAGACACGACATCAAAATATGAAACTTCCTTAAGTTTTACCCATGAGTGTATTTTATTCAAAAAACAGCATTTTATTTTATATCTACACAACACGGGGAAATGCATCCGTAAATGGTTAAAACCCAGGAATTGCCCTGATTATTCTGCTAGTTTAAAATAAAATTGATAAAACATTCACCATATTTTTAGTTTTTAATAATTTGAATATCATTTTTAGTACAAGATATCAAGTGGATGTTTATACTTAAGATGGATTTCCTTAAAAGTTGTTTTATCGTATTAAGGCGTGAAGAAAAGAAAAAGGCATTTTGGCTTGAAAGATCGCCCAACATAATCGAAATAAAGAAGGAAACGGTTAATATGTATTTATTATTTTATGGATATGAATTTCTTATGATAAACATTATCAAATAATTTATCTCTACAGACCTTACTGAAATGATTGGAGTTATTAAATGAATATAACAATAACAACAAAGACACTATTGTCTTACATGGGGATTCCCCTAAAAGGTTATATATGTACATGAGTGAGGAACAAAAGCAATTTAGGGGGGGGGGGGGCAACCAGCCGTTATCTGTGGAGTTGAGCACTTCTTCCCTCATTTTATCAATCCCCTTGAAAAATTTTATATATTCATAAACAAATGTTCTATCCAGCAGGAGAGCAGTAAATATTGTATATACATGTTGTTCATTATAGTGAGTTAGCCCCGAAATTTCTTGAATTTTCAGTCTCTTTCCCTGTTATTAAATGAATATTAAAATAGATATTATGTAAATATGTAATAATTATATATTGATACATATGACAATATATATCATATGAATTAGTAAATTTGTAATAAATATTTTATTACACACACAATGTTCTTCTGATAATAAATATAATCAGATAATACACCTATACAGACTTTTACTGCAGTGATTAAAGTTATTAAAATTAGAGGGTTCGGCTCATCAATGGGGAACCCTCTCAGTCTATTCCTAAATTAATCTCTAGACAGCTCTACTATTGTATTGGAGTGTGTTTTTCTATATACCCTACATTTACTAAATAATACAGCTTAAGATTGTTTAGGGAACCTATGGATAAGCTTATAGATCTTTAGAAGTGCATACATATAATTGTTCTGAAAATAGAGCAATCCATACTTAAATCATTAGATAGTAAAAAAGCATATATTGGATTGAATAAAAGATATATTTGCCAATATTTCGGCTGGCTGAATGCCAACCTTTATCGAGGCATTATATTTTAGTATACACAAACTCAGCGCCGCATAGTGTTATAATATCACAGTTGAAATCATTTAAAATATAAAGTAGGTGAGGGAAATATTTGCATGAAAAAAATGTAATGCCTCGATAATAGTTGACGTTTAGCCAGCCGAAATATTGCCAAAATATTCTTTTATTCACTCCAATATATTCCTTTTTACTATCTAATACATATAATTACACAAGAAATTCATTTATGAAATAAAATTCATCATAAGAAACACATTTCTAAATGAATAATTATTATGTGAATTGTTTCGATAGATGACAATCTATTTTTAAAATACAGTTATCAGCGTCATAATCAATTCTGTCACCGTTTGCTTTTGTGAATGGAATAAATACCCAAATATGGCCATTTGTCATAACCATCGGTGGTTCAGTGGCAGAATGCTCGCCTGCCACGCGGGCGGCCCGGGTTCGATTCCCGGCCGATGCATTTTTTTTACCATTTTTAAAACTCATTTATATATTATACAAGAATGACATCCACGGCGCCAATTTATAATTGTAACGAATAGTATTTGAATAAAAGCATTTAATCGGGTAAAACCCGGGCGTTGCCCGGGTCATTCGGCTAGTTTATAAATAAAGCTGAATATTTGCAGTTTTGGTGTTTTTGAAGCAGGAAAAGTGTGAGCTTTGAGTGTAAAAGCTTGTAAAAAATAGGAACTTACCCTCTATTATTATTTTTTTTCTGTCGTCTGTTTTGCACAAGTTGAATCTGGTTAGAACGATGTATGAAAATTATATGATTCTTTTGTTGCCTTAAATACGAGGTAATTAACTCGTTTCTCTCTCTATATCTAAAAATGTTTAAAGTTTAATAAATTAATTTTATAAATCTGAAAGTTGTCTTCAAAAACGATCCAACAGTTTTAAATAACAGAATTTCTCTAATATTGGAACTACCACCAAGTAAGTGTAGAACTTCGATCGATCTCGAACGAAGAATTCTCTGATCCATCCAAGATTCCAGCAGGTAAATGCCCCAGGACGTGATCTCCAAGCAAATCCTAGAAGATCATTTTCCGAACCCAAATTCCAGAAAAGGCTTCCAAGTTGTTTTCTAACCCATTATTCAACTTCCACACACATACACCAATTCATAGACATAGCCATTTATTAAATTCCACTTGCTTCTTTTCACATCAATTTTACTTTGCGGTTGTTGTTTTTGTTTCAAGTATTTTTATAAAATTGCATTTTAGGTTTGATGGACTATGATTAATTGTTCTGTAGATTTGAAACTCGTTTATCATCGGAAACTTTTATTAAAATTGAGTTTTATTCAAATAAGCTTTTAGTTATTCTTTTCTTCCAAATTAATGCGTAGTTAGTTTAGATATTTGTTGTATAGAAAATGAGAAAAAATTGTGATTACTTTTCTCTGAAGGACTCTATGTAATAAATTAGATTTAAGATGAAATTTTGTCTCTTTCTTTATAAATTAAGAATTTATGAGAGTTTCCTTCATGCTAACTGACTTCTAAAAGTTGAAAAAGCAACTCTTTATATTAAAAAAGTATTTTAGAATTAATATATTAATATTTACCATTGTGTAATTGTATATTTCATTTGTATTTTCACCCTCGGAAGAGGGGTCGGTGGAAGGATGGTCTAAACGGTTGGTTTTCGACCGCTACGACCCGGGTTCGATTCCCGCATTGGGCACTTTTTTATGTTAAAAAAAATGCTCCAATGGCCACCGATTCTTGCAAAAGTCCAACCCCACCAGCGATTGCAAATAACCAAACGGGACTCTGGCACATTTGTAAGTGTAAAGTCTAATTGTTTTTCACATGTGTAGATATGTGGTGCACTTACAGTAAAAGTAGTCGCCAACTTCTACCCACCATGATTAACATGGCCTGTACCACGTGTACTAAGGATAAGCAAAAAAAAAACTCGGAAGTCATTCCAATATATTTGAGAAATATTTTCAAGTAAATAAGAATCAGAAAATAAAGCAAGCAGCTATAAAAGGAAAGAATACGTTTTATGACAACTTGACTCATGGAGATAGCCGTAAGGAGCCGAGGATATGACAGGACATGACGTGACACAGAGCTGTATACCGGTATTTTGTCGTCTGCTGACATCCTACCAAAGCCGACTATCAGCTCGTTTTTTATTTTATTATTACAGAAGCACGAAGTCTATCAGACTATTGTGCTATTTTAGAATTATTTACATATATATATCTTTAATTATTTACACGATGAATTAGTAGCGATTTATAAATTTGTGTACAAATTGCTCTAAACTTGCCAAAGTGTTCATAAGATATACAGAAAGATGGAATTATGTCAAAGTAAGCAAGTATAATTTGGTTAGTCAGAGGACAAGCCAACAAAAGATGCTCTGGGGTTTCAACATCTAGACAGCATTCACATGTTGGATCATTTATAACTCTCAATTATACGTCAGCTCGTTTGATGCTTAAAGGCCTAATGAATAGATTCTTCATCTTACTGAAATATCGCTTATAGAACTCTAAATACCGATTCCAAATCACATATCGATACGTCTCTTTTATTGAAATATGACTAGCTTCCAGGCTCTTTCTCAGGTCTTTGCATAAATATACGTACTCAGGTTAGCATGTTCAGATAGGATATGCGGCTTGAAAGTTAGTCATATCTTAATCAAAGGAACATATCTAGTGATTCAGACGACATTCTTAAAGAAAGAGGATTTTTGCCGGCATTCATATTCTATGTAGAAATGGACAAATTGACTAGAAAATATATCTTGTTTATATATACTTTCATATACGCCTTAATATGGAATTTGTAACAATTAAATTTTTCTATGTGTTTCTCTTATAAAAATATCATCATCTAATATTTTATCTCTACAGAACTTACTATGATTGTCGGGCTATTAGTTGAAGCTGGACTAGATGATGTAATAGTATAAGGAAGTAGTCAATTATCCCACTACATCTGCCGATTGAAGTGGATATATTGAAGCACGCGGAGGCGAAGCGAACAACAGGAAAGTTATCTTTATTATGACTAAAAAGGGGGGAGGGGGGATGGACTGCCCGCTGGGCAGCTCGGTGATTGGCTGGCCGTGACGTAGTGGTGACGTAGGTCCTCTCAGGCGGAAGTGGGCATATACAACATGTCTTCAATGATGATAAAGGTTATTGAATGAGAGGGCTTGGCTCATCAGTGGTGAACCCTCTCAGCGGTTTCACCAAATATAGTACCATTTCGTATCTAATTCGTAATGTAATAACAATTTCGGTAAATGTAATACGTCTTAATGTTTACATATAAGCATATATATATATGGTGTCCGATCTATTCACCCCCTGATTGATTCTCTATTATCACGTGACCCCAATCGGCCAATTAGTATTGAGTTCATTAGCAAATCAGCGTACGGTTATTTTTCAGCCTAATGGTTGAATAGAGCAATTAAATTCTTTATTAAATAAATATGATATGGTCGTGATATCATTTCTCGAAATTACCTTCTTTTTTATATTAATATTGTCACATTCTGCATAGTTATTTTGTAAAATATGTAACATACAGAGTTCAAACAACGACTACTCACCCGGGCAGGCACGGGTCACGCTCCACCGCGTCACGTGCGGAGAAAAACATTCTATGTTCTCTGCATAGCTGCTTTTGTTTTTTGAGTTTAGTTCGTTGTTAATATTATTCTCTTGTTTATATATTATATATTATTCTATAATAACCTTTTCATTATTAATAAAATATAGTTGCTTGTTTTATGAGAACGCGGTCTGGTTTATTTTATGAGATGGCGAACGCTGATCAGCAACCTTTAGAAGCACCTACGGTCGAGGCGGGTGTAACAACTGGTGGAGATGCCGGTTTTGATCCTATACCCTTTAATCCAAGCTTGAACATCAGGAAGTATGCTGGAGACGAAGACCCACGCCAATGGATCACTTCTCTGGAAGAAGTTGAGTTTCTTTACCGCTGGGCGGATTACATCATCACCCGCTACGCCGCCATGAACCTAGTCGGACCTGCTAAAACTTGGTATGAATTCCACAAGGTCAATCTTGCCACCTGGGAAATTTTCAAGACTCGCCTCATCCAGGACTTCGCGTCGCTGGAGAACAAGGACGAGATGATGCTCAAACTGAACAGAATGCAGGGGTGGAATGAACTCGCGATGCGATTTGCTGAAGATATATTGCTTCAATGCAGCAAAGTCCAGCCCAATATGGAAGAGATGGAAAAAATAAAATTTGTAATCGGAGGTCTAAAGAAAGAGTACGCGCTGGCGCTATATCTCAACCCCCCTAAAACCATCGACGAACTTCTGGAGGCATGCAAGAGAATAGATGGGTTCGAGAAGGAATACCTGGAAAGAAAGGAGAAGAATAAAATTCTTATGAATCGGATTTCTCAAAAAGAAACTAATCATGCCAGATGGAACAGGCAACCAAGAGAGTTTCAATCATATAAAACTGAAAATTATTCGAGGCCTATGATGGGAGCACCAAGCCGAAACCAAACTTACTTCCCCCCACAGGAGACTCGTACATTTCCCCGATCCACTCAAAAGGATACATATAGACGAACTCCTTCTGGCAACACTTATGATAGAAAACCTCGAAATGATAGAGGTAGAACCGAGGACGGACGACCTATCTGCTTTAGATGTAATAGACCGGGTCATGTAGCAAAGTATTGCAGAATAAAATACGTTCGCATGGTTGAGGAAGTTCCCCCTAGCCTAGACAGCCCATCTGATGACAAAAAACCGTTGAACACCCGGAACCTGAGCCCAGAAGTATACGCCGATATGTGTGAGAGACCAAACATTCCAACTCGCAACAGATTCGAGGTGTTGGAGGATTTAAACTAGAAAGCGCGCCTGTTCCAGTCAACCAGGGCATGTCGAAAATAGGCGCGATCACAGAGATGGATTCAAAAAGCCGAATAAATGTGAATGTTGATAAAATTGGAATATTGGAAGCCTTGGTTGACACAGGCGCGGATCTCTCGATTGTAGATTTAAGAACTGCTCTCGAAACTGGCGTTCGTATTGAAACCTATAATGGAAATTGTATTGGTCCAGATGGTAAAAGGCTTAATATATTGGGAAGCATTTCAATGGATATAAAAATTGACGAAAAGTCATTGAATCATAGATTTGTAGTTCTGGAATCCAATATGAAATCATTAATAATTGGAAGAGATCTTCTCAGGCGTTTAAATGCGAAAATAAATTGCAAACAGGAATTTTGGAATATGACATTGTGACCGAGTGTCAAGATTCGAACGAAGCACCCAGGAAAATAATCAATCAGCAGGATGAAGTAGTGCCTCAACTTTGTGTTAAACTAGTCAGGGTAACCGTGAAGGCCAATGATGGCGAATACGTGGTTGAACCAAATGAAAAGCTAACTCTTACAAATGGGCTTAGGATTGCTAGATGTCTGATCACAGTAAGAAACAAATTAGCGGATTTATGGATAACTAATCCTTATCCTCGAACATTGAAAATAATGAAGAATCAGACCTTGGGCTACGCAAGTCCTCCCACCATGGTTAATAATATAGAAGATGATGAGGAAGATAAGGTGACGGAAATTCAAATAAACGAGGACCTGACATTAAGCCAAAAGAATGAATTAAGGCAAGTTTTATCGAAATACAGTGATCTATTTTCATCAAAATTGGGCAAGACGAATTTGGCCAAACATAGAATTGACACAGAAAATGCGAAGCCGATAAAACACAAACCGTACAGAGTTAGCCCTAAGGAGCGAGACATCATCAAAGAACAAATTCAGGATATGCTCCAGGAGGGAGTAATAAGGGCATCTTCTGGTCCATGGGCTTTTCCGGTTATTTTGGTCAGAAAGAGAGATGGCAATTGGCGATTTTGTGTAGACTACAGGAAACTGAACAGCATAACGGTAAAGGATGTTTATCCGATCCCCAGAATTGATGATGTTATGGACACACTTCAGGGATCTAGATATTTCACGGCCATAGATCTCAGATCGGGATACTGGCAGGTAGAGATCGAGGAACAAGACAAGAAGAAGACGGCCTTCACAACATCCCACGGTTTATACGAATTTAATGTTATGCCATTTGGTTTGTGCAATGCTCCAGCTACTTTCGAAAGAATTATGGACAATGTACTAAAAAACATAAAATGGAAATTTTGCCTCTGTTACCTAGATGACGTTATTATATACAGTCCCGACTTTACCACTCATCTCGGAAGGATTGAGGCTGTTTTAAAGTGCTTTCGTGAATCGAACCTGAGGCTTAATGGGAAAAAGTGCCGATTTGGATTTGAAGAAATTGAAATACTCGGTCACGTGACAAGCAAACATGGAATTAAACCAGCAGATCATAATGTTAAAGCGATTAGAGATTTTCCCCGTCCTTCAAAGACAAAAGAAATTCAGTCATTCATAGGACTTTGCTCATATTACAGGAAATTCATTAAGAACTTCTCGCGAATAGCTGACCCACTGTTCAAACTAACAAGAAAGGATTCTCCATTCATCTGGTCAGAATCTCAGGAAGAAGCATTTATAACTCTGAAATCTTTGCTAACAAATCCCCCGATATTATCACATTTTGACCCAGAAGCACCGACCCAGATCCACACCGATGCATCAAATATTGGCCTAGGTGCTACCCTTGTTCAAACTATCAATGGTCAAGAAAAAGTAATTTCATACATAAGTCGATCATTAAGCAAGCCAGAACGTAATTATTCGACAACGGAGAAGGAATGTTTGGCATTAGTATGGTCAATGTCGAAATTACGGCCTTATCTATATGGAAGGCGCTTCAAAGTTATGACAGACCATCACGCGTTGTGTTGGTTAAGAAATCTAAGGGATCCAACGGGTAGACTTGCAAGATGGGCATTAAAAATACAAGAATATGACTTCGAAATAATTTATAAATCCGGGAAAAAACATTTGGATGCAGATGGTCTTTCACGAGGTCCATTACCAGAAACTGATTTTGACGATAACTATGATAGTTTGTTTTTCAACCCAGTCATCGAGGATTCCGACGAATATATCGAAAACATCAAGATATGCCTCGGTGACACGGAGGGCAAACGATCGATTGTTGAAAATTTTAAAGAAGAAAACGGATGTCTGTACAAAAGAAATCCGAGGCCAGAAGGAAGAGCCTGGCTGCTGGTGGTACCCAGAGTGAGAAGGAGGGACATAGTACCACAATCATATGATCTGTGGCCATTTAGGTGTGACCAGAACAATGCACCGTCTAAAGGATAAATATTTCTGGCCATCCATGCTGAAGGATGTGGTGGAGTATGTTAGGACCTGCCATCTGTGCCAAAGCAGGAAGGGTTCTAATCAGTTGCCTGCTGGCCTACTTCATCCGATCCCTGCTTCAAATTATCCCTTCGAGAGAGTTGGGATCGACTTTTTGGGACCATTGCCATCTACGAAGAACAGAAAGAAGTGGATGATAGTATTGACCGACTATTACACAAAATATGCGGAAACGAAGGCTGTCATCGATGCCACAGCGAGGGAAGTTGCTAAATTTCTGACAGAAAATGTTATTTTGAAACATGGAGCCCCACGGTATCTGATTAGCGATAGAGGAAGCCAATTCACGAGCAATTTGGTGAAAGAAATAACCAAGATATGTCAAATTCAACATTGCCTCACAACAAGCTATCACCCACAGACAAATGGCCTCACAGAGCGATTAAACAGAACATTGATCAATATGATAAGCATGTACGTGAACGTAGATCAAAGGAATTGGGACGAGATACTTCCATTCATAACCCATGCTTACAATACGACAATACAAGACACAACCAAATATTCCCCGTTCTTCCTTTTGTATGGAAGGGAACCAGTCTCGATTTTGGATGACACGAATATCTTCATTGAGCCCGATTCGGAGGATTATGACGAGTACGTGAGCAAGTTGATGGAAAAAATCGTGAGAACGAGAGATATTGTGAAAGTTAATACCGAGAAAAGTCAGGCAAAGATGATTAATTATTACAACCAAAAACATCGGCAAACTGGTTATGAACCAGGTGATTTAGTAGCGCTGTGGACTCCAATAAGAATACCTGGAAAATGTGAGAAACTTTTGAGACGCTATTTCGGACCCTACATCGTGCTGAAAAAAATTTCCGATGTGAACTACTCCATCGTGCCAGAAGATAACCCTGGGAACCGCACACAACCTACAACAGTTCACATAAGCAGAATCAAGCCTTACTTTGCGAGAATTGAAAACGGTCACGAGGACGCGACCATTTCGGAGGAGGGAGAAGTGTCACATTCTGCATAGTTATTTTGTAAAATATGTAACATACAGAGTTCAAACAACGACTACTCACCCGGGCAGGCACGGGTCACGCTCCACCGCGTCACGTGCGGAGAAAAACATTCTATGTTCTCTGCATAGCTGCTTTTGTTTTTTGAGTTTAGTTCGTTGTTAATATTATTCTCTTGTTTATATATTATATATTATTCTATAATAACCTTTTCATTATTAATAAAATATAGTTGCTTGTTTTATGAGAACGCGGTCTGGTTTATTTTATGAGATGGCGAACGCTGATCAGCAACCTTTAGAAGCACCTACGGTCGAGGCGGGTGTAACAATATATATATATATATCACTATTAATATTAAATGTAATTAGCTTTTTTTTTCATTTACAGAGACTCCATGGTAAATCCACGTATAAGAAATTTCCTTTCCTCCAATTTGGCTTGATTGTCTCAATAAAGTTTTTCTGTATATAAATTTCATATTACCATAAATGTGATTAGCTTTAAAAATTATAATAATAACAATGCTTATTACTGGTATTATTACTGTTTATTTCCTACATGTACCCTATATTTCTATTCGGAGAATGTGTGTAAGTTTAAAAGGTCTTAATAAAGCTTTTTGTTGTTGTTTATGTGGTGTGTTGTCCATTCATACATCAGTCTACTCAGCTCTTCCATTTTCTTCTGTGTTCCATTTATGTTTAATTGATGCTCCATGGAAAGGTGGGTCGCCATTGCCCCGTTAGTCAGCCACATTTCAGAGTTCCCTGTTCACAGTTACCGTAGCGGCTTGGGACTCACGATACCGTACTTCACCCTACAGGGCAGTCTCTTACTTGTGCTGCTTCTCCCTCCCGCCACTAATAGGAGGGGTTGGACTTCTGTTGTTGTTTATATAAATACAATTAACTTTAATATATTCTCATTAACAACTGGTATATTAATTTGAACAAAAACTGTTAATACACATATTTTATTCTTTCGTTTTATTTATGGGTCCTAACATGTGAAAAGGTATGTGTAGTGAAGCTTTGTCTCAGTTCGCGCTCGCTGAAGCAAAGTGTGGTCGCCACAAGTGTATTCGACCAATAATGTGATTTTTTTTTAATCAAGGATTAATTGATATTTATTCAGACAGATGGCGCAAGGCGTTCAGCAACACTCAGTTGCACGATCAGGATATGACTTGTTCTTAATGTAACCACCTGATCAGAGTGCCTTTTCACATTGACACTTCTGTTTTATATTTAAAACTATTTTTAAATTATTCGAAAATATATGTTCAATTCGAAGTTTTAGTTTATTAATTTTATATTTTAAATCATTTAAAATTATATTTAAATCGTTTATATTTAATTATTAATTGAAGCATTGTGCAGTAAAACCACTAAAACGAAACTGGGATATAGAGAACCTTCCCTTATGATGAACCTAAAATAATCGCCATTTTTATTTTATAATATAGTGAACTATGGCTATAGCTTCAGTTACAATAGTTCCAGTCCCATTGGAGTTCGTTAAAGAGGGGTTTTACTGTATTATATATTGAAAGAAAGACTATCTAAGAGGTTCTTGTGTAAGAGATTGAAATAAAAAGTACTCCAACTGCTATCCTTTTAGAAATGGCCAATTTAAGTCCCTGGACAATCTTCCAAGAAGTAAATCTGATTGGTGCTGCTATCCCATTACTTGGACTTCCACTTGCCTTGTAAATAAAACCAAAAAGACTTAGGTCAGAAGGACAGCCCGGGTAGTTGGTGACTTCTGTACCTTCTAGGAACACCTCTCTTTCTTTTTTGATTAATCAAATAATTATTGAAACAGTTTTTAAGTTTTATTACTAGTATATATATTCTAAGATCAAAGAACTTGCGCATAAAATTAAATCCAAAAGACAAAAAACCTCTCGCAATTAGTATCTTTTATTACAAATGACGGACGCTAGCTTTCGAACTAGTTCCGCTGCCTTTTTAAAAGAGTTTGAAGAACGAATTCTGCTATGTCCCCCCCCCCCCCCCCCCCCCCCCCCCCTTAGTTTTAAACTTAATTCAGTTTTAAAAAAATTTTGCATATCTGATTATCTTTTAATTCTCTAATTTACCTTTTAGCATATCTTTGAGCGAATATTTGTATATATTTTTTCGATTACCTCTATATATTAATAAGAATCTGATTTCGTTTTGTAAGAACGCCCGTTGAAGAACTAATAGTTCGAAAGCTAGCGTCCGTCATTTGTAATAAAAGATACTAATTGCGAGAGGTTTTATGTCTTTTGGATTTAATTACTAGTATATGTGGCGCAAATTTCTCTATGGCCATTTACACGCTCCAATGAGATCGCCAACCCATGTTCTGGGAACATTGGCCAGAAGTATGATGGTAATTTTATACGGAGTCCCCAAATTGGACCCCTGAGCTGTCTGGAGAACTTCCAAATGAGCAGTCCCGGTAGCTGGCACCTTTTCAACTATCTGTCCCTATTACCATCTTAAAATGTAATTCAACAATTTTAATAGCTTTTCAAAATAGCTTTTAGAGAGACTGCGAAATGAGAAATAAATTGGCTCTTTTGTATATATCAAAATATAGTGTTTATGTTGAGTTTTTTTTTATAGGGAAACTTATTAGAACTCTTTTGTCAACCCATAAATATATATAATTTTCAATTCTTGTAAATGTACATAAAATCAAAGCAAATTTGTTTAAATTAGATGTTAAATTTTCTCTCTCTCAAACAATATTGTTTGTTTTGAAAATAGTTGGCTTCAAGCGCTATCAAGCTAAACGGTTTTCGAAATAAATATAACAAAGGTTATATTAATAAAAATAATTCATTAATATTTTCAAAAAAATACATTTAGAAAATTAAATTCTCTTTCTTCTTACTTTTAAAAGTTTTATAAAAGGTTAAAATGGTTCTCAGTCTTTTCTCTTTTTCTTATCTTCATACCTTCAATTCTTTCTTTTTCACCTAACGTTCAGCTCATATGACGCGTAACTGCCGATTCTACAGGGTGAATTTGTTATAGCCCTAATGTGTTACATAAAATCCAAAACATATTTGATACCTTAAGATATATAATTTATTTACTTTCTTTTTAACAATCTATACTACTTCTCCTATACCAATTTTCTTTCATATATTATAGATTCAACCCTATTTTATTATATATATATGTTATATTAAAATATTTTATTTAAAATTATATTTCATAGATTTAAATACTCTGTTTATATCTACCGCCAGAGGTTACGCTTCCCCTATAAAAGTCATTGTTGTTGTTTCTCGATGGCCGGCTCAAATCCTTTGTACATTATGTAATTAATATTTTGTTTTTCCTTGTTCTTACACCTTAAGCCAGGCATTACTTTTATAAAATTATGTTTCTATATTCCATAAGTTAATTAAAGCAATTACTGATCAAAACTATTTTTATCATACTTTCAAGATTTTCAACCACGACTGCATTACCATAGCATAATCCAAAGGATAACCAAAATCAAGCAGAAAATCTATTTTTTTTTATTTATAACATATTTATATCGATGTGTGTGGATGGGAATTTTGCAGGGAGGATAGTTTAATAATTATTTTCAATTCTTTAAAGAGCTTCTTCTCCCTTCTATGACAACAGGTAATTTATGATGGATAACCATTTTTCAAACTTTACACTTCGCCACAATTGTAGTGGAATATTAATGGAAGTGAATAACTACTTCTATGGTTGGAGATTGAAAAATTGTTTGCTGAGAAATATGATACTGTACGGCAGGTTGCTGAACTCTTTACATGATCCCCATATGACTGATAAATAATTATTTTGAATCTACCCAAAAATTAAGAAATAAAAATATATATGAGATAAAGTAATGGAGTATAATATTCATGTATACCAAAAATGGCGCCTCTCAATTCAACAATGCATTAAAATGATGCTTTTTTAGTTCATCAATTAAGTACAGAACGTTATGTTGGCCTTACAGAATGTGCCATAACACCAATTTTGGCTATTTCACATAGCATCTAACCTGTTTACCTTGGTTTCGAGCTATGACCTTCATCAGTACAAAGGCAACTTCTATTACATAACATTTTACAAGAAGAGTTTCATATATTGATATATTCATTATATTATGATTCATTAGCACGTCATCTGTTATGCAAATTTGAAACTATTATAGAGGCGTATGATTCTTTTAAAAATTAAATAATTTCTACTTCCCTTACTGCAATGTAAACATTGATGAGCCAGGCCCTCCCATTAATGTTTCCATTGCTGTAAAGGCATTAGATAATATTGTTTAATTTTCGAAAGAATCGTCTATAATACGTATTATATAGTAATATCATCTTTCGACACCTGCACATTAAGCCTAAAATATATTTTTTTGTTTTAAATATAAATAGAATGATGTCTTTTTTTTTAAGTAACATTTAACGAAATTATATTAATGAATAAAAAATGCATTTCATATTTATTGAGAGAATTAACCTTTTTTTTAAATTTATAAACCTTTTAAATTTTCATATTAATACAGATAAATCTGATAAGTATGAATTGATTTTATCATTTATATTTTAGCGAAGAGAGACAATTAACATACTTTTATTGATATACTTTTGTTGACATAGTTTTATTGAGAGAGAAAGAGAAGATTAGTGGTCAGTAATATAAAGATTAACAAGTGTTTATATTAACAATCATATATACGACACTTATATTAATTAATTATTTACAGCCAAAGAATAAAGAAGGAACAATATATTCTACATATATGTTAATGAAAAAACAATAGAAAAAAATAAAAGATAAGTGGGTCAGGTGTTGATATTAAAAATAAAGAAGGCATCTCCTGACCACAAGCACATGTGCTTTATAGATGGCAGAGCGCCATCTAGTGGAGTAAAAATAAACTAAACGTTTACTCCACTAGATGGCGCTCTGCCATCTAAAAAGCACATGTGCTTGTGGTCAGGAGATGCCTTCTTTATTTTTTATATATGTTAATTAGACTTTTTTTTGCTTCTCTTTCAAATACTTTGATAATTACAATAAATTATTATATTATTTCTTTGTCACACTATTATTTGAGCCTATTAATAGAGAATTAATAATTCTGCGTTTATTTTATCGCCATTTAATACAGTAAAACCTCGTTAAAACAAACCGGAGATATAACGAACCTTCCCTTATTACGTGAACTTGAATTAATCCTCATTTCTATCTTATAATAAAATGAACCATGACTATAGTGAACCAAAGTTCAGTGCCGTTGGTGTTTACTTTAGAGAGGTTTCACTGGATTGATGGCAATGTATTAGCATCATTTTATTTCTATTTCCGTAGAGGCTATATATTAATATTTTAAAAATCGAAAGACATTGATGATTCTAAGCAACTTAGATAAATTCATTAATACTGGTAACCATAGTAAATGCAACTCATGGACAAATTTTAAAGACGTTGTACCTTTTAGCATGTATATCGGGATTCAGACAATAACTCTGAAAGATATTTGATACATATTACCCTTTATTGAAGTTACACGAGATAACCAAATGTGAATAAAATTGCCTTTGTCTCCTTAAAAAAAAACAGATAAGACATCAAAGATTTTCCACATCCTTAAGTTTTGTCAATAAGTGTAATGGGCTAAATACACATTTATCAAAAAAGGAATAAAAATCTTATATATAGTGACCTTTATTGAAGACACATGAGAATAACCAAATGTGAACAAAGTTACCTCTGTCTCCTTAAAAAGCAAAAAAAAAAACAGATAAGACAACAAAGATTTTCCACATCCTTAAGTTTTGTCAATAAGTGTAATTAGGTAAATACACATTTATCAAAAAAGGAATAAAAATCGTATATATAGTGACCTTTATTGAAGACACATGAGAATAACCAAGTGTGAAAAAAATTATCTCTGTCTCCTTAAAAAAAATAACAGAGAAGACATCAATATTTTCCACATCCTTAAGTTTTGTCAATAAGTGTAATGGGCTAAATACACATTTATAAAAAAAAAATAATAAAAGTAGATAAATATGATAATATTTTAAAAAGATTTTAAGGTATTTGACCCCAGGATAGGTATATATTTAAAACTGAAAATAAATTTCGAGAGAAATGTTCACACAATATATGTGTGGGGATGGGGAATAAAGGGAACTGAAAAAATGTAATTTACTAATCTTATATTTTTTATAGGCGCAAAAAATCCGAGCTCATCCCCCCAACCTTCAAAAAGATAAATTCAACAATAAAGTGCAAAAAAAGCAATATATAAATTCCAACTCACTCTCCCCCTTTACAAAAGAAAAAAAGGTTTCGTTTACAATGATAGAAATGTGCGCTTTAAATGAACTTTTGAAAAAAAAAAAGATTTGCCCTCTTCCTTATTCAATCTGCTCTTGAAATTAGAAAAATTCACACAAAAAACTTCGGCATATTATACAAGATTGGTACATATTAATGCAGAAAAACCTTGCAATAGCGAACCTTGGTGAGACCGAATTCTTGGTTAACTAATGCAATGTATTTATTATAGCCATGGTTCATTATATTTTATCACTAATATTGGAGATTTTTGGTTCGGTATAAGGGAAGTTTCGCTATATCTACGGTTTCGTTTTAGCAGTGTTTTACAATCTATAATAAATACGAATAGTATAGCTTAAATCTTAAAGTATAAATACGAACCAAAAGATTATAGCAGATTAAGGCCTAATGCGTTTCTTCACTTTAAAATGACTTTGGAATTGCGTCTGAAGTCTATCGAAGTATTTTGAAATTCATAATTATATATATTAATAGATTGTTAAGTATGTGTTATGTAGTATAAAAACTTTAGTGATTTTCACTCACTTTTATAAAATAAGCGCGTGATTTTGTTTGAAATATCTCAATTTATTAAAATTGAATGTTACCTATTGTCATTCAAGTTATCAAAATGGTAAGAAGCAGTGTAGCAGTACTAGGAATGTTCTTGTCTTATTTCTATTAGAGGATAGCAAAGGTGACGGAAGAGAAGGTATCACAGACGAACTTTGGATTGTCAATCCCCACTTTTAGATTCAAGTCGTGAAACAATAGATTCAGAATCATTTATACTTTTTATCAAGGCCATCCGGTCGTGGTAGGAAGAATGTCTAAAATAGTCTCCACCACACACTCTAAGATAAATATATATTAATAAGAAGGAAAAGAAAGACCCAGAACTACACTCATGAATAAAACTTAAGGAAGTTGTACCTTTTAACATGTATATCGGTATTCAGACAATAACTCTGAAAGATTAATACACGGGGACTTTTAGTGAAGACACACGAGACAACCAAGTGTGAACAAATTGACTCTGTCTTCTTCAAGAAACAGACGACCAGCAAAATTAAAATATGAAACTTCCTTAAGTTTTGTACAAGAATGTATTATCCATATGATATAAGGCCGATTATATTGAAGCAGTAAAGAACGAAAGCTCGTCAAAAAGGTGCTAATGCTAACCTTGATAGAGATAAATGATGAAATCTGTATGAAATATGGCTCCCTATAATATATATAGAACATTGTTCAGCTCTCTTTATTCGTACAAAAGATTAGCACGGCTTAGGTCTGACTGTCGTGATATACCCATTCGTTGAACCCGGCCACAATACACTATATCGGCCAGTTTCACAGGGAGACTTATTCAACAAATAAAAGAACCTGCGAGTTGCTATTATTGCATGGAACTCATAATCGGCTTAACTAACATTCAATGGAAGGGAAATTGACAAAGTCAACTGTCTCTTTGAACTTAGAGGTAATTTATATAATTATTCAAAGTGTTTGAACACTAGAAACTTGTGTTTTAAGTAATAACATTAATGATATTTGATTGCAATTCACTATTATTTAATAATAGTTTCAATAAAATGTATTTCAGATATGAAGATCATTTCTTGGATAAATATGTCATAGAGATAATAACATGCCCCAACAAACCCAAATATTTTTTAAAATAATAAATCTCTATTCATGAAAATATTGTGAAAAAAGTATTAAAATTACAATTATATTCTCACAATGAGTATCGTTTTTATTTAAAATGCTAGCTTTCAAACGTTAATCGCTCTTCAACGGGCTTACAATAATATCGACTTGATCCCACCAGAAATATTTACAAAAAACAACCGCGCGCAGCGTGGATATTTATAACTGAAAATTTTGAATTGGTTTGTAATTTAACTATTTCAAATATTTTATGGAATATATCTATTTTAATTTTTAGGGCATCCAGAATTGTAAGCCCGTTGAAGAGCGATTAACGCTTGAAAGCTAGCATTTTAAATAAAAAAAAAGATACTCATTGTGAGAATAAAATTAAAATAATAAATATACTACACAAAAGGTTGCAGGAGAATGATATTTATGTACCTAAACGAGTGAACTCTCTTTTTAATTATGAATCAGAAAGTTACATTATATTTATCACCCTAGTAAAAAAACAATGTCATAACCCTTTTTGTTGAAATTTACAATTGCAGATATTTCTACGATATTTTATATGCAGACATTTGCATAGTTTTAGTATTGTCTATGCAAATTGACATCTCTGCCTATATAGCGCGGCCTTTTTAGATTGTTAGCGGGCTAGCGGTTATTTGATTAGGGCAGGCCGACGTTAGCTGCTGAAGTACATATAATTTTATCTTTTTGTCCTTCTATTATTGTTTTATATCTTTATGTAATAAAGGTCCTTTCTCTTCCTCTACGAATATATATTTTTTCGCAACACTTTTCGTTTTGTGTTTTGAAATCGAAGCCCCCCTCTCTGTGTTGATGAGAGCCCTAGCCCAAAACCATTGTATACAGATTTGCTTTTTGTCTGAATTAGCCAAACCTGGTGTTGCGGTGTTCATTTCTTATTACCATTAGTAAAGCTTTTAACTAGAGTGATAAACATAAGACATCGTTCTGATGTATATTTGAAGGAAGAGGTACACTTCTAGGTACATGAATATCTTCCTCCCTCAATTTCAGGTTTATATATAAAATAACGAAGAAAGTGGTTCGCGTGCAATTTTTTCACATAAGTTTCCAACAATATTTAAACTATCATGATAAAACTTGGTAATCAGAATAATTTATATCTAGAAAAGGAGTCCTAGTTGAGATGTGAAGGAGGGGGTTTCAATCCTGTAATATGCAAACTAGTCCAATAACGGTCCAATTTGCATATGTTTTGTTCCATGCCTGTTTCCTATAAATGTGAACTACATGATGGAATTTTTATAGGAAAAAGAGTTATGATAAACTTGGTCGCTGCCATTGTTTCTAAGGTTTACCATTATTGTAGATTGAACTTATGATCAATAAAAGACGGAGAAACATTTTAAAAAACTTTTGTAAAATGTATTGTTCGACATTCCGGCGACACAAACTGTCGCTCTTTTCTGTATTAAAAAGTAAGGCGACAGATGGCGCTCGACACGTAGGGTGATACATTTGGAAGGTCATATTTTCAACCTTCTCTCTACATCGAGTGAATGAGTACGATAACAGATTGATTTGCATATACTCTTTGTTCCGTATACCCGGATGTAAGGCCGAGTTGTTTTTTAAGTTTTAAAATTAAAAAAGGAGGACCTTTGATTGACGTATGTGGCATGTATTTTGATACATACTACTATTTGATGTATATAAAACATTTGATGCATACTAAACACTTCAGGTTGACTTTTTTTTGGGGGGGGGGGGAGTTGTTTATCAAGTGTTTGAATGCTAAACTATTCAGAATAATGTGTAACATTTTTATTGAAGATACACTATAAACTATTTAAATTGCTAAACCATGAAAGAGGTATACGAAAAACGCGAATTTTGCACGGAAGGTACAAGATATTAGAATGATTCTAATTCCAACTTAATAAAAGATAGTTTGTATAGCGGATCTATCTTATAAAAACCGCGTTCATATTTTGGTTACTTGTAAAAAGGCCTTGTTTCAAAAATGAGGAACCCATACCAGTACGTGTCCTAATGTGATCGCAACAAAATCGTAGCTTACCAGAACTAAGGTTTGTTCTACTGTAATATTGCCACTCGTGTTGGTTAAGATCCCATGATCGTCACAAGAATATAAATAGGAGAGCCATTCAGATCTTCATGGAGGATTTCAAGGGTATTCAGTTACTACCATCCGATCCAGCCACATCATGAGTCAGGAACTTAGGTCATTATCACGACGATCACGGACAGTACGACAATGGCTACAGTACAATGGGTTGTCAGTACGACGACCATTGCTTTACACTCAAGCAGAGGCAGAATCTCTCTACAACAGTTTGCGTTGAACGACAAACAGTAGTGGTGTCACGTCGTCTTTTAATGACGACTTTCAGAAATGCGTTCATCGCCACGATAGCCGTATCCTCAAGTAGAGTCATAACTAACGACTTCATCATCGTCTAACGGGCCTCATCGTCAGCAAATACCATCGTATAGCTCGATTTTCCATTTCTATTTGGTCGAGTGGAGATAAGAAAGAAGAAGACTTGTACAATGCTAACAATAGGCATACAACAATGATATCAAGCATGATCTCCCATTCATCAACTCATAGTCAGTAAATGCAAAAGGAAATTCCATCAAGAGGTCGTATTGATGATGTGTGCGTGGCATCCCGCGGCCATTAGTAACCCCAATGCGTGTATCTATATGTACGTGTGACTGTCCCATTGAATACGGAATAAATGATAATGGTACTGGAGCTTGGGTTTTAATCATTTCCATAAAATCACCATATTTTTCTGATGCATTATGCCCCCCGATGCTTTGTCATGCTTCGTTATGAAGCTATAGGTTGCTTCATTTAGATGTTTTTTTTTTCTTATCCCTAGTACACGTGATACAGGCCATGATAATCATGGTGGGTAGAAGTAGGCGACTGCTTTTACTGTAAGTGCACCACGTGTCTACACACGGGAAAAGTAGTTCGACTTTGCACTTACAAATGTGCCAGAGCCCCGTTTGGTTACTTGCACTCGCTGGTAGGGTTGGACTTTTGCAAGAGTCGGGGGCCATTGGAGTATTTTTTTAAACAGAAAAAAGTGCCCATTGCGGGAATCGAACCCGGGTCGTAGCGGTCAAAAACCAACGGTTTAGACCATCCTTCC
Source organism: Cordylochernes scorpioides (assembly GCA_030710605.1). Lineage (NCBI taxonomy): Eukaryota > Metazoa > Arthropoda > Arachnida > Pseudoscorpiones > Chernetidae > Cordylochernes > Cordylochernes scorpioides. Next base: position 75,992,123 of record CP092870.1, read on the forward strand.
ACCGACCCCCCTTCATCTAGATGTGATAATTTGTATCCTATAAAAATGGTAGATTCCACAAGAATGTTTCCTCGTTTCTGTTGATTAAACATAATTTAGGGGTGTGTGAAATTATGCTTGTGAGATAGGCATGGATGAATTTCAAGAAAGGATGTCTCATAAAAGTCTTCATTGCCCCCAACTTTAAGTAAAAAGGTCAAATTTGGCAGTTTTACATGCCAACGCAATCGTTTGTTCATCTGCCGATGAGAGCTTTGCATACCTGTACTTCCAATTCTACAGAAAAGTTAAGAATGATAAGAAGACGTGCAGTGGTTATTATGTTTCACCACCAAAACGGCTCAGCTGTTTACCTAATTTTTTTATTGATAATATTTCCATTCTTTGCAAAATTTCTTCATTATGAGTCTAAATAAGACTAGATGTCTTAATAAAAGGCTTTTTTATAACAATGACCAATAATAATGGAAATATTCAGAAACTCTTCCAACAGATACAATAAAAATACTCAAGTTTAGACAAATATATGTAGGATATGGAATATATATAATATATGATTTTCAAACGACTTAAGCACATCATAGATGCAGAAATTTCATGCACAATTATTTCGTATGACATTTTCAAGCTAAACCAGGCCAAGATACAAGGTGTTACTTGTCCACCATTCTTGCCGCAGCTCTTAGCGTGGAAGTTTGTGTTTCTACAAAGCCTGAAGGAACATCCGTAATTTAATCATTTTATTTCAATGCGTGCGTGCATTTTCTGGTTATTTTTCTTACAATTATTCCAATAAAAACTTTCACAACAAAGTATTTTTTGAATATTAAACTTGTTCTCGTCATCATTTATTTTGATACTACAGTAAAACCTCGCCATATCGAACCCTAAAGGAACTAAACTCTTGGTTTACTATAGCCACTATTTTAAGTTTGTTAAAAGGGAAATTTCGCTATGTTCGGTTTGTTTTAGAGGGGTTTTACTCTATATATGTTACAATATGTTAGGTATTCATTTAAAATATCTATATATATATAATTGAATGTCTGTCTGTTTGTCTGTCTGTTTGTTTGTACTCTATAGATTCAAAAACCATACATCCAATCGCCGTGAAATTTTGGGATATTATTAGGTATATCACCGGGAAGGTTTTTGAAAAATAATTACATGAATATCTTGAATATCCTTAGAGTTATTTGCAGATTTGTAGATTTAACTCGCAAGCAGCGCCCCCATTGTGACGATGATAACAAGTTTTCTTATCACTAAGTTTGTTATCTTAAATATTATTTATCAAAAGTAAGATTATCTCAGGATGACATGGCAATGTGACACGGGAAAAAATGTTCACTAGATAAAACTATGATTTTCTATATGATATAAAAAGCCAACAATGAAGAGTGAATGTAATATAAAAAGCCAACAATGAAGAATGAATGTAAGATAAAAAGCCAACAATGAAGAGTGAATGTAAGATAAAAAGCCAACAATGAAGAATGAATGTAAGATAAAAAGCCAACAATGAAGAGTGAATGTAAGATAAAAAGCCAACAATGAATAGTAAATGTAATATAAAAAGCTAACAATGAGGAGTAAATGTAATATAAAAAGCCAACAGAGTGAATGTAAGATAAAAAGCCAACAATGAAGAGTGAATGTAATATAAAAAGCCAACAATGAAGAATGAATGTAAGTTAAAAAGCCAACAATATGAAGAGTAAATCTTTATATATATATAAAAGTCAATTTCTGTCTGTCTGTCTGTTTCGCGATAAACTCAAAAACTACTGAACCAATTGGTACCAAATTTTGCATGTCGCTTTTTATAAACCTGAGGAAAATTTTCGGCTGCATTTTGATTAGTATTTTTGGCTATTTCTTTTTTTCATTTGAAGAACTTTTTTTTACGCGGACTAATCCGGAATGGAATGAATACCTAAATATGGCCATTTTTTTAAGCATCGGTGGTTCAGTGGTAGAATGCTCGCCTGCCACGCGGGCGGCCCGGGTTCGATTCCCGGCCGATGCATTTTTTTTTTACAATTTTTAAAACTCATTTATATTATCTTATATATATAAAATTGAAGGTCTGTCTGTCTGTCTATCTGTCTGTACTCTATAGATTCAAAAACCATACATCCAATCGCCGTGAAATTTTGGGATATTATTAGGTATATCACCGGGAAGGTTTTTGAAAAATAATTTCATGAATATCTTGAATATCCTTAGAGTTATTTGCAGATTTGTAGATTTAACTCGCAAGCAGCGCCCCCATTGTGACGATGATAACAAGTTTTCTTATCACTAAGTTTGTTATCTTAAATATTATTTATCAAAAGTAAGATTATCTCAGGATGACACGGCAATTTATTTGCGACAAGAATAATGATACAATTCCAAGGCGAAGATACTATTCCTTTAACTTCCAATTACCGAGGGAACCAATTAATATTGATTTTATTCAACTTATCGAGTATTTCTCAAGGGACCGGGAAAAAATGTTCACTAGATAAAACTATGATTTTCTAATGTAGAAAATTAGGAAAGACAAAATTCAGGATGACAAGGCACACAGGGACCGGGAAAAAATGTTCACTTTATCGAGAGATTCAAATTTACGAGTTTCAAATTATCAAAATATATCTTTTTTATTTTTTAATAAGTTTTAGAGAATTGTTTTAACACAAATGTTCGCTAGACAAACCTTTACTCGGGTAAAACCCCGGGCGAAGCCGAGTACGTTTTATAAGTTTAAAGAGAATTGTTTTAACAAATGTTCGTTAGACAAACATTCATTCGGGTAAAACCCGGGCGAAGCCGGGCACATCCGCTAGTTTCTAATAAATAAAGACGCACAAATTAATCTAGTTTTGAAAATGAATTTTTAGCACAAATATGAAACAAATAAAAATTATCTGATATTCATATTTTGAAGCAGAATTGTTTTAATAAAAAGATTACAAGTAGAAAGTCATCAACAATATTTACTAAAAACGTTCATTCTAACAGCTATGTATGGTAGAATTCCTATATAGGCATATATGTATCAAGGCATCTATTCATCTAGGATCTAGGGATCTATTCATCTATTAATCTAGGGATCTATGGATCTAGGGATTTATTCATCTAGAGATCTATGCAATCAAGGCATCTATGTATCAACTCATATATTCATATATAAATTTAGGGATCTATGCATCAAGGCATATATTCACCTATGCATCTAGGGATCTATGCATCAAGACATCTATGTATCAAGGCATCTATTCATCTATACATTTAGGGATCTGTGCATCTAGGGATCTATTCATTTATGCATCTATGGAGATATTCATCTATGCATCTCGAGATATATGCACCAAGGCATCTATGCACTAGGCATATCATAAAAAAGGAGTTGTATCTATATCCAATTAACCAACCTGCCCTCTATAAAATTAATTTTAAAAAACTCTTCAAGAAAAAAATAAAGTTTCTTAAAGGTATTCATCTCAAATGGAAATAGCTTTTAAACCTCATAATTGTTATTTTAATAATTATGCAAAGAATCAAATATTCATTTCAAATACCTTTTTTCAAGATGAAAAAACTCCTACCTTGAAAAAAAATTCCATTAGAATTACATAAAGGATTCCTTAATATTTTCACTTTATTCATCCTCCTTCCAAGCTTTGTGCAAATTTAAAATTGCATTAGATGCGAGAGGCCTTTACAAAAATGTAATAAAGGGAAGATGGGGAGTTGTAATTTTAATTTCAACCAACGGCTTCTACCACACTACCTTCCATTCCAAAATGAAAAAAGGGGTTTACAGAAAAAGTTTATTTGTTCGGAAAAAAAAATTCTACCTTGTCCGCAATTTGTAGCCTCCCATTAAAATATAACTTCCAATCTCTTTTCTATTGTTTTCTTAAATAAAAACATAATGTCCTATTGTCAATGAAATTTTCATTTCATCGTTGGAACATTTTTGCCTATCTGGTGTCAAAAGAAGAGGAATTTGTTTAATCTGAGATTTTATGGAATTTCGTGGTGTTTTTTCACGCGGTATGTCTAGTTGGTTTACAGACTTCTGTTTTCTCAATGAATTATTTTAAAATATCTCTTTGAGAGATTATAATGAAGTGTATTTATCAATATTTTACATGAATATTCTATGTCGATTTCTTTCAAAATTTGATTTAAGGATTCTTCTAATAGATGTTTCTTTTACAAAGAAGTTCTCATAGAAGTAGAATCAAATGAACCTGCCAAGCTTTAAATTTAGGATTTCATTCATAAAAAATCATTTCAATATTGATGAAATGTTTATTGATCTTTTATGTTCTTTTTAAAAAAAGGTCATAAAAATATTTCATGCTGTTGGATATTATTTTTTTATTCATTTAACTATTATATTCTGTTAATTTAAGATTTGTGGTGTCAGGAATGTATATATAGTTAAACCTGTCTATAGCGCCCCCTCTTGGGACTCACCAAAATAGGATGCTATAGACAAGTCACTTTTAATGTAAATCGCATCGTACTACGTATTTAAAATATGGCGCTATAGAGAGGGAGGCGCTATTTAGAGGGGGCGCTATAGACAGGTTTAACTGTATATATGAACTAATATAGAATAAGAGATGTGATTTAATAGATATATTTTTAGAGTGATGGGTTTTCCCAGTAAGTCTAAATTAGATCAAAATATAAAAGTATATTCATTCAAATTATTTTTTTTTATCTTCAATAAAGATGATTTTTATTTTAAAAGATTGTAATAATTGCGATCTACCCAACAATTGCTTCATTATTGCAAATCCGTAACTTCATTAAGGAATTCTCTATACCTCATTCTGTCATTTGCCAGTTTTCTTGTTTCTTCCTGGGATAGTTGGGTGATTTGTCTAATTTAGTCAGTCTGTCTTCTGGTTTTGTCAATCCTTCTTTTTTACTCCACAAATAGTTGTTAAATCGAATATCATTATGTTACTTTTGTACATCTATGGATACTTAAATGACAGTTAGTAATTTCGTAGTTCTAAATAGCGCTCGTGAAACAAATCTTCCAAACACAGATCTGTATTTTATAAACTTACAATAACCTATCAACAATTAGTTTCCTATTAATGAGGAATAATATAAAAGTTTTAGGGCAAATTTTCTCTCTTCCAGCTTCGCAATTTTATTTTTGAATTGAAAAAGAACTCATTTTAATTTTTTATTTTATGTGTGCGTTTATAAACTTTTTAAAAAATTATATATAATACAATCTTCACAATTATGATTAATTTTATTAACAAAAGAAAAAAATAATATATATTTTTACTCTATACAAGCATAGACAAGTGATGATGAGTATTGTGAATTATAATTAGATAAATTAATCATTAATTATTATCTCTTTGAATACAATAGTACAGTAGAACCACCCTGTAAAGGACAACATCTAGTTGTAGAGCCAAAGTGTCCTTTAGAGAGAGGTGTCCTCTTACTGATAATTTTGCAAATGAAAACTGACCTTTGTGGAGAGGTGTCTGCTAAAGGGAGGTTCTACTGTATTGGTCTTGAGAACGGACTTTAATAAAGCCTCTATTACTGTGCACCTCTCAAATATAAAATAATTTTAGTGTTTTACTACCTGATTTTCTAAACCAATTTAAAATGGAATTTAAAAAAGACTAAATTACAGTATAGGTATATATTTTGTCGGATATACAGTAATGCATCGATATAGTGAACCCCAATTGGATCGAAACCGAGGGTTACTATGACCATGGTGCATTATTATCTTGGTTCACTATAGCCATTGTACATAATGTCCGTGACTCATTTAGCTACGGTTCATTATAGTCATCTTCTTTTTTTCTGATCTCCATTCAATCATATTAGGGTATCAAGCAAAGGTAAAGTTCACTACAACCTTCTTCTTCTTTCTTATCTCCACTCAATCATGTTAGGGTATCAAGAAAAAGTAATGTTCACTATAGTCATCTTCTTTCTTATCTCCACTCAATCATGTTAGGGTATCAAGCAAAGGTAAAGTTCACTATAGCCATCTTCTTCTTCCTTATTTCCACTCAATCATGTTAGGGTATCAAGAAAGGGTAATGTCCACTATAGCCATCTTCTTTCTTATCTCCACTCAATCATGTTAGAATATCAAGAAAGGGTAATGTCCACTATAGCCATCTTCTTTCTTATCTCCACTCAATCATGTTAGGCTATCAAGAAAGGGTAATGTCCACTATAGCCATCTTTTTACTTTCTTATCTCCACTCAATCATGTTAGGGTATCAAGAAAGGGTAATATTCACTATAGCCCATATCTTTTTTATATCCACTTAATCATATTAGGGTATCAAGCAAAGGTGAAGTTCACTATAGCCATGGTTCACTATAACTGATTCATTATATTGCCGCATTTGAAGATGAAAATCACAATGTGTAATCTTAATATAATTTTTTATTGAAATTTAAAACTGGAATATAAGGTGAAAGTTCTTTTTAACAACCCTCCCCTAGAAATGTTTTTCGCACCGATATTACATATATTTTATATTAAAAATATTTACATATTTACTAAACAGTTGATTTAAATTTACTCTCTATATACAAAGATACAATAATGAAATTTTTCTTGAAAATATTATAAAATAAATGACGATTATAAATATTTCAAGTCAGTTATATGAGATGTGGTTGAGTTGATTGGTGTTGGCTATAAGATGTTCGATATATCCCAAGCTTGTTTTAGCGCGATATTCTACTGTGTATTTAAAATAGTCAATTACTTTGAAAAGCCATTGAACTTTATACATAAAATGAAAGGATTTAAAAGCACGAATATTTCCTTTATACACAATACAAACTTCTACTGTCCTTACTGCGATGAAAAATATATATTGGGAGGGCTTGGCTCATCAGTGGTGAACCCTCCCAGCGGTTTCGCCAATTTAATCCACCAGACCGCTTCTCAGAGCTCTAATACTGTATTGGACGATCCTGCTTATATACGCAGCACTGAAGGGTGGAATCTCAGAAATGTGGTTTTCAAGAAAACTATCGACATAAGCTTATAGGATGATAGAAATATATTCTTTATTAAATTAAATAATTTCATTTTATGTATATAGATGGCGCGCTATTGCTTTGTGTTAATTGAACTTTATGTTATGACCTTTCCTTTTCTTTTATTACTACACAGCATTTTGATATTAAAATCGAAGAGAGTATCGATTAGTTCTGATATTTCGCGATAGATGGCAGTCGGGTTTATTTAATTTATTCCAGTCTGCGCGCCCCAATCAGCGAGCTTTAAACGTAGCCAATGTAACCTCCTGCCATCAATTAAACCCTCAGGTAATTGGTTAATGTTGGCGATAGCCGTTTAAATTAAATTTATTCGGCTGCCCGTGGAGCAAATATTGGATCTTCTTTAAGTCTCTTAATAATTGGTTTGTTCAGCGTCTCTTTTAATGAGTACTGCTTGGGAATCTTCTGAAGTCATTTATTTAAACAGCTCTCTTTGAATTGATTGCCCTATACTGTGGACCTGGACAAGGTTTGCTAGAGTTAAGATGTTTTAACATCACAATCGCGGAATCCTAACCTAATATTTTCTTTTGTAACGAAACACTGCCTCTGAGAATAAGCTTTTTTTTTGCTTATTTTTATTATACGTGGTACAGGCCATGATAATCTTGGTGAGTAGTTAGCGACTACTTTTATTGTAAGTGCATCACATGTCTACACATGTGAAAAGTAGTTCGACTTTGCATTTACAAATGTGCCAGAACCCCGTTTAGTTACTTGCACTCGCTGGCGGGGTTAGACTTTTGCAAGAATCGGGGGCCATTGGAGCTTTTTTTTATCAGAAAAAAAGTGTCCAATGCGAAAATCGAACCCGGGTCCTACGACCCAACAGTTTTAGACCAGGGGTGGCGAACCTTTTTATATTAGAAGGCCAATTTTCATTTTACCATTTTTTGAGAAGGCCGCATCCATATATATATATATTTAATTAAAAAGGCATATATTGGATCAAAAATTGAAATTTAAATACTTACATTTACTATATTATATATATTATATAATATATCACATTCGTATTAGATATATTCAATAAAATAATGAAAGTAATTGAAAACTGCGAAACAAAAATTATAATTTTGAATTTATGAAAAGGCCACAACTTGGGCAAGAAAAGGCCACATGCGGCCTTAAGGCCGCAGGTTCGCCACCCCTGGTTTAGACCATCCTCTTCCACCGACCCCACATAAGTCTCTTGTTTGATTTAAACGATCTTTCAAGTTTTCGGGTATAACAAATCCTTCTGAAGGAGTATATAACGAAAATAAAAGAGATTTTGTTGTATACGCCTGTAGAAGAGTTTTTTATACCCGGAAAGCTTGAGATCGTTTAAATAAAACAAAAAAATTAACCTCAGAGGCAGTGTTTGTTACAATTTATATTTCAGAGGATTCTAATATTTTCTTTGTGAAATTCACTTGCTAGCTAGGAGTATGTTTTTTAAAAAAAGGATATAGCTACACACAGACACATCAACCGTTTTTTATTCATTTTTTGACAATTCTTGAACTCACTGTCACACTTCTGTAGAATAAACACATACTCTATATAATTGAATGCAATGTTTATATAACATGACAATAATCGATTTAATGATGATAATGTAAAATAAAAGAAATAATCTTGATTTTTATTATAGTTCGTTCTGGTCTCGAGCTAATTGGCTCTCGTCAGTCCAAGACGGGATTGGTTTCATAAGAGATTAATGACATCCCTAAGAATTTGTCAAAGAGGTGATCAGCTGGTAAAATTAGCCTATCCATTTTGTCAGTTGAAAAATCTCTTTCTCAATTCTGAGAAATCTATGAATCCTTTTTCAATCTCAATAACTCGAAGTCCGCGCTTTGGACTATCGAGGGCCATAATCCAAATCAATGGTCTCCAATGCGTGCTCTGAATTTGCCAAAGCTGGCGCTTTGGATTTCTCACTGACCTGCGTGTACTCTATTGAAAAGATGATCATCACAAATGGCTAATAGTTTGTATATTTATTTTGACGAAAAAATGATAGTAATTATATAGAAATAATTAAAATTGACCTAAGATTACAAAATATCTAAGAAAAAGTATCAATTTTCATGATGAAATGACAATGTTTCTTAAAGGACTCTTTAGAAGAGTTCTTAAACTCGAAATCTTGCTAAATTTAATATATTGGAAAAGAAACCATTTGTGCAGTAGTTGATTGAATATTTGAAATATTTTTCTACAATTTCCAACGCGATATGGAATATAAATGATTCTAATAACAATAATATTGTAGCAAAGTGTATTCATTATATTTTATGTATAGATTATTTTTGATATTTGTTTTATTTATATTTTGCCACTATATATATATGGAAACTTCCCTCATTGCTTAACTTGCATCTAATAAATGTTTATTTGTGGTTGTGTCTTAAATAAATTTCTGTGTCATCCTTAAGTTTGTCTCTCCTGATTTTATACGTTACAATATGATTTGTAATATGATGCACTAGCGCGCCATCTGTTATCAAAATTCGACACTATTTTAAACGCGTAAGATTCTTTTTGAAATTAAACAATTTCTACTGCCCTTACTGCAATGAAAAAACAGGCCCTCCCTTTAATTTTACCATTGCAGTAAGGGCAGTATAAATTGTTTAATTTCAAAAAGAATCTTACGCGTTTAAAATAGTTTCGAATTTTGACCAGGCCCTCCCTTTAATTTTTCTATTGCAGTAAGGGCAGTAGAAATTGTTTAATTTCAAAATGATTCTTACGCGTTTAAAAAAGTTTCGAATTTTGACAATATGATTTAAAAAGGTGTTTTCGTTTAAATACTTATTTCTGTTAGAATATAATTCCAATTTTCTGGTCGTATTTGAGATGGGCCAATGTTCTAACCAATAATAGTGGAGGGGTGTCGTACAATTATGGGACGTGGGGACAGATTTGTCTGTCGTTTATTAGAAGTGATTTGGTCCTAACGAGACCGCGTGTTCATTAACCACACCTCGGCCACTCCAACTCCCTCCATAATCTCATCTGCTTGTTTTCCTGGGCACGAAGATGTAATTGCCCACTTGCTGATTGCCTCTGTGCCGAGCTGGAATAAAAGTGGATTCTTTCTTTCTTGTCAGCGCAAACTCTTTCTGGATTTATCTTAGAATCCTGTGTCACTCTTTAAAACACATATGCAATATATGTAAATTGGGTGAAAATTTATCATCCCTATATTACTTTAATAAAACCTTAGGTTATTGTGAGTGAAGCATGTCTTTTTATTAGTGGATATGGCACAAACTTTCCTTTATAACTCTTTATCTAGTAGAATAACGTAGAAAGCTTAAGTCTATTCCAACAATAAGAAGAAACACTTTACCTTACATTCTTCTCTCTATAATTCAATATAGAAATATGCTTTACCTTCTTTTAATGCTCCATACAAGATGTTTTAACATGAAATTTGCCGAAGGTATTGTTTTCCTTTTTGCATTCTTTTCAAGCAAAATATTTTCTACGCGTTTAATGATAAAAGTGTTAGAAAATAATTTTATCTTTTCTACAACTCACAGTTTTCGCAAATGACTAGCAATATGTATCTTCTATTATTCCCTATAAGAATTGAACTTGATAGAAAAAGGAACTTTGAGTGGCCTAACCATAATAATGACATTGAGTTTCCTATCGGCGATTAAGACATTTGAAGAACCTTGTGATCCAAATATCGCCCGTTAAAATTTATATTAGATATTACTGATTGCTTGCCATTCGCAAAATTCTGAGCTTTTGAGAAGTAATATTTTTCTCATCGAAATAAGCTGCTCAATTTTGAATTTTTTATAATGTACCATCATTATCCCGTTATCAGAGTTTTATTTATCATTTACAATTTCACTTCACTCTGTACCATCTCTCTTTATCCCAAAACATGACCATAATTAGACTCTTTCAAATTGAATTTTATTTAATTTTTTCCCCACTCAATCTTCTCTTCAAAGCAAAATCTAGTGAATATATATTTGTCTACATTTGAAGTTGAATTTCTCTCTCAATATGAGGGTTATCGAGTGGTTATGGTTATCAAGTGAAGGACGAATGATATATAAATATATGTTATGATAAATTTATCTGAGATAGAGAAATTAATAAGCTTGATTTTTAACATTGCTGTTATAATAAATTTTGAGATTTAGTTAAAATATAAGTTATATGAGCATTTAGCCAATGGTATGCAGACGTGAACATCGTAGAAATAAAATTAAAACATTTTATATCGCTATTGTTTTAATTGATCTGATAGAATATATTTTCTTGGTTGAGGTATTGGTGAGAAAGTTATGAATATGAGCTCTTTCACAGGACAAAACACTGCATTTAAAGAATCTGTAACGTTGTATTTATGTTGATTTTTTTCATATATATATGTAGTAAACCCGATGTGGAATGTAGTGGGCAGTCGTGGTAGTGGGTGCGTGATGGGATTCCCGCACGGGGACAGCAAGGCAGGTCTAGATGGTAGCTCCAAGAAGTAGAGGTAGACCACGGACGAAGGCAGTCGAACCACGGGTGTCGCGGATGCCCTAAGCCTACGCGGATAGAAAGGGGGGGGTGAGAGATCCGTCCGACCGTATAACGGCGTCGCTCTGAAAACAACTCTCTTTGTCTCTTTTCTGGGCCTTTTATATTGGACGCCCGCATATGTGGTGATTCCTGATTGGCTACTGTAATCACGCCACTTTCTGGCGCTGGGTTGTTTTCATCGTCTGGCCTTTGTCATCGTCTAGTGTACCTTTTCTTCTTTGTTTTATTTGTCACTTCCATTGTTACAAGATCGATACATATTTTTATATAGAGATGGGGTTATAATAAATATCAGAAGAAGGTTGTGAACTATCTAACTCAAAATATACTACAGAATATGCCCCCGGTGATGAAGGTTTGGTTGTGGGAATGAAATGTAATGAATGATGACCTAACAAACCTATTATAAAAAAAAATAAAATAAATAATTTGTATACAAATTAGTTAAAATTATTATTAATCTACAAGTTAAAAAGAGAAAGATGTTGTAATGGTGGTGTATCAATGAAAAAAAATCAAGGTTATAAAAAACGCACAAAATAAATGATAAAAGATTAAGAGAAAGTATATAATACAAAATGGTAAATATGGTAAAATGAATCGTACAAGGAAAATAATATCTTATTGCATAAAAGATGAGAGGAAAAAATGAAGTTAGTTTATTGACTGAACGTATAATGTGACGCTAAGGTTGAAAAGAGGAAAGGGGGTATCTGAGCATGTTTCTGCAAAGTAGTATCCCAAGCATTCTGCAATGCAATGCGAACTTGTTTAAGTGAGGCATTGTTTTCATTAACAGAAGGCCCCAGATATTCCGTCTGCATCATTAGCTCAGACAGTGAAAAGAGGTGGGAAGATTGATGGATGTAAAAGGGAGAGGTAAAGGTAAGAGGGATCCCTGTTGTCCATAATGATTGTGCCCGGTTGAATTATGAAAAAAAAAACGTGAAAAGTTGAAAAAATGGTGAATTGATATGATGAGTCGGGCGATGAGAAAAAGAAAATAAAAAGATCGCGCTCGATATCCTGAACTCACTATTGGGAATGGGTATAGCGAGGAAGGATTGTTCCAGTCGGATTAATCAATGAAAAAAAAACAAAAATGTTCGGCGAACTGGAATCCCTTGGAAGGTTGGAGGTTTGAAGGATGCGGAAAAGGAGAGGTGGGTGTAAGAGATTTATTGCTGTCAATTTTGATTGTGTCCGACTTGTGTGGTGAAAAGAAAAAGTTGAAAAATGAAAAAATGATGAGCCGGACGATGAGAGAAAAAAAATAAAATCTAACTGGGTCCCCTGAGCTCACTATTTGGAATGAGTATAGCGAGGAAGGGTCTTCTAGTTAGTTTAATCAATTAAAAAAAAAAGAAAATGGCTGACGAACAATAATCTCTTGATGGATGTAAAAAGTTGGGAGGAAAGGTTCATGGGATAGATTTAGAGGTTGTAAGGGAAGCGTCAAAAATAACATTTTGAAAATCTATTAAGAAAAATAAAATGATAAATGTTTTATCTGTTCAAGAAATATTATAAATATTGTTAGGTGTAGGTTTATTAAAATGGTGCCTAAAATAGTTGAAGTTGTCAAATTCTAAGTCTAAACATGATGAAAAAAAATTAAAATAAAATAAAAATATTAAAGGTAATAATATATAAAGGGTTGATTGGTAGTTGAAGGCATTAATGTTGATGATTAATAAACAAAAGGATATTATCGATTAATAGTGAAATGTTTTATCTACATCTGTAAGTTAAAAAACAAAGTCCAACACCACAAAACTAGGTGAACTGTAAGTCTATTTACAATAAATGAGAGAAAAGTTAAAAGAAAACAAAAATATTCGTTCCTGAAAAAAGGGAACATATTTACACACAATGTCTAGGTGTAGGTGCAAGATTATTGATGTCTTTCTAGTTTGGCCTACGGGGAGGCAATGTGGCCCTATGTCGCTTTGGTCCGGTCTGAGAAGTTGGTCTTTGCCAGATCTTCCCGATTATATTATGTGAGACCAGACGGGAAGCGATCTTGATCCCTAAAATGATGTCATTGTAGTGGAAGATAGGACTTTAGGTACATGTAGTATGTAGTGCATGTCTTAGGCGCTAAAAAGATTGCAGAGCGTTTTATGCAGTTGGTCTGCAAAATTTCTAGGTGAGCGTACCCAAACGCCGGCTTGTTACGTTTGGGGAACATCATTTAAAATATTAACTTAACAGATCTTTTCCCCATGTAACATTACGTTACATATGGGGAAATGAGAGGCGACAAATTTGACAAAAAGAAAAAGAAAAGTTAAAGCCTTTTTGATTCCTAACAAGGGAGCCGGTAATGTAGTGTATGTTCGTATTAAATTGTACCCAAAAGCCCTATAATTGAATGATTGACAGGCAAGAGTGTTGAAGATTGGAATATTGTCGTGGCGATGGGCGCCATTTTGGGGATTTAATTGTCCTTTTAGGAGGCCAATATGGCGTCTCCTTTGGTCTCGTGTATAGGATCGATAACATTATAAAAATAAGATTTGCTATAAAAGGGATTAATTAATTAACTAGTGTTTAAATAAATGTGTTATGATCATGCGAAATGTGTTGATGGGATATGGGATATGCGAGAGGAATTAAAATTGATGTGAACAATGTAGAAAGTGCGAAATAAAATGTATGTTTTAACATAGACACTGTGGCGCGAGAAATTCGAGCTTGTGCAGCCTTGTATAAGCAAACCGAATACCGCGGTGGAGGGTGTTGTGTTTAGTTTTGGGAAGACGGTAATATGATAGCTATTTATGTAACATGGCTTGTTTGTCAGACTTTCAGGACCTAGATTTCGCTAATTTTATGAGAATAGATGGGAGGACAAGTGATTAAAAGGTTCGGAAAATCGATGAGCTATACCTTTTTCTATTGGACTAAACAAGTTGGGATCTAAATGTCGGAAAGGATCTATTATTCTATTTATTTTTAGGGGTTCTATATATATATATATATATATATAATTTGGGTGGTGAAATATAAAGGACCTCTTCATTATAATATTGTAATTTATTTACATGTACAGTATCGCTATCATTACCTGTAATCCTATTGGGTCTATTTATACGTACGACATTATCAGAAATTATTTCCGTAATTTTATATGGACCTGTAAAGTAGGGTACTAACTTACCGCTATTTGGATGATGATACGCCTTTACTAATACTAAATCTCCTGTATCAAAGTGTGGATTTTTATGTTTGTTATCATATTTAATTTTCTCTTTGTCATGCCTGTCATTTGTACGTTGTATTGCTAGTTTTCTACTTTCTATTATATTGGGATAGGGGTTTATGTGGTTATTTAAGTCTGAGGGGATTATATTATACATTAAAAATACGGGGGGGAAATCCAGTTATCGTATGGGGGGTATCGTTATATTTATTAGTTACTATCTTAATTAACTTAGTCCAGGAGGTTCCTGGATTCTCTAAGTTCAGTAACCTCAGCTTCCCGGTGAGTGTCGCGTTAAGACGCTCGCATAAACCGTTAGCCTGAGGGTTATTTGCAGTGGTTAGTAGAGGCTGTATCCCGTTCTTTATTAAGAATCTCCTGAACTTTGGGGAAGTAAATGCAGGTGCCCTATCCGAAAGAAGGCGTTTTGGGCGGCCACACTGCAATACCCTTTTGAGACACTGAATGTATGTGATTATATTAGTTGACTTACTGGGGAAGGTCCATGTATACCGACTTAGGTGATCTACAATTACGTGTAAGTATGACTTAGAATTACCGTATTTAGAAAACCCTGAAATAGAGTCTATAGATAACATATCGTAGGGTTGTAAAGCTATAAGGGGGCGTTCTAATCTACCATATAATGGACCCTTCGGTTTCTTTATAAGTTGGCATGTGGGACAGGACCTATTATACTTAACTATAGATTTGGTCATTCCACACCAAGTATACTGTGTGGAGATGAGCCTAATCATTTGGGATACACCAGGATGGTTATATTCTAAATGTACTTTATTAATTAGCGTATGTTGTAAGGAAGGGGGAACTATAATCGTGACAATACCTTTACGTTTGATTGTATGGAGGCCATCTATATTCGTTTTGATAAGTGTAGATGGAGGTAATTGGGGTTGCTTTTCTATTATTTGGGTGGTCGTGAGAAAACCACATAAAGGATTGCGGGACAGTAGGTCTGCCTCGTACTGCGTTTTACCTTTTATATATTTTATATCGTATTCGTATGCGGACATCTTTAAGCTCCACCTAAAAAGTCTACCCGTTGAGTTTTTTTTATGGTTTTTAACCATTGTAATGCATGGTGGTCCGTAAAAATTGTGAACCTTACACCTGCGAGATAGATGCGGAATTTTTCCACACTATCTATCACAGCAAGGCATTCCAACTCTGTGATGGTATAATTTTTCTCGTATGGTCGGATTGCTCTGCTGTAATATTGCACGGGGTGTAGGGTGCCGTCTGGATGTTGTTGTTTTAGGATGCCAGCTATTCCCTGAAGTGAGGCATCACAGAATAGCTGACAGGGTAACCCTTCTTTAAAGAGGTGTAGTACCGGTTTTGTGGTCAGACATTCCTTTAGAGTGTCAAATGAATGTTGGCATTCTGCATCCCAGTGCCATGGGGTATCTTTCTTAAGTAGATTATTGAGGGGGTTCCTAATGCGGGCGTGATCTTTTATAAAGTTATTATATACATTGATGGAGCCTAAGAATGATTGGAGGGATTTAACTCTAGTGGGGACCTTAATGGCATTAATTACATCTAAAATTTTTACTAATGGAGTGTATGTGCCTGATGATATGGTATAGCCTAAAAATTCTATTGTAGTTTTAAAGAAGTCACACTTATTATAATTTAATCTAAAATTTTCCCTATTACACATATAAAAAATTGCTGTAAGTGATCTAAATGTTCTTCAATGGAATTTGAAAAGATAATGAAATCGTCGAAATAATGTGCTATAAAACCTAACCTATTTCTTTGCAATATCTGACTGACTGCTCGCTCATACACCTGGGGTCCTATTTTAATCCCGTATGGTAATCTTTTGAAATTATACTGACCCTCTAACGTGACAAAAGATAATAAATTTCTATCAGGGGGACTTATTTCGATGGACCAGTATGCTGATGAAAAATCGGCGCGAGAATAAATTTTGGCGTTGGCTAATTTATCTGAGATATTCTCTATGAGCGGAAGGGGGTGAACATCGGGGAGAATTATTTCATTCAGGCGGCGGTAGTCTACGCAAAATCGTTTTGTCTTATCCTTTTTGGTAACTAAAGTAACGGGGGATGAATAGGGGGAGAAAGAAGGCTCTATAATATCATATTCTAGCATTTTCCTTACTTGTTCTTGTATTTCACGTTGATCTGAAAGAGATGTGCGATACGGTCTGAGTGCAATTATTTTATCTGAATTTGTCCTAATATTGATAGGGGGAATTTTCAATTTTGGGATGTTATATTTGTTAGTAGAAAAAATATTTGAGTAATTCTTAATAATATTCATAAAAGTTAAAGGGATATCATTCCTAACACATAAATTACAAGAATCATTAAAATTTTTACATTGATGTTCAGAGGGATATAGTGGGGGTAATAAATATAAATGGGGAAAATGGGCTAAAGTTTGGCTGGGTGCATTTTTGTCATAATTGGTAGAGGTCTTGGTCAAGGTAATGGGACATGGTATAGGATGGACATTTTCCCCTTGCAACAATGGAGAATGTGAGTTAGGCATGTTTTTTAAATGCCCCACATTGGGCGGATTGTGGTCACCCTCTCCATTATTACATGGGGTTACATAGGTTATATGGTACCATTTCTTAGACAAAGGAGCATCACATTGATAAATAGAATGATTATATAAATTTAAGGTCAAACAAAATTGACTAATGGAATTTAATGATAGTATACCAAAAGGTAATAAATTATCTATTATATAAAATTTAATTGATTTTGTAATTTTTCCTATGGTAGTGGTCAAAACTGTATATCCTATCGAATTTATTTGAGTAGATATGGAATTGATTAATATATGGCATGGATATAATTTTAAAGTATTAGATAAGTTTTTACTAAGATGGTTAAAAATATTTAAATTAATTATGTTAATAGAGGCTCCTGTGTCTAAGAGGAATGGGCAATAAATATTATTAAAAATTTTAGGTTTACATAGAATATTGGATTGTTTAGGGACGAAAACTGGAGTTTTCGTTGCCTTGTGGGGTGCGAGAAGACCTGGGGGCCGGCACGGGAAGGTTGTGGGTGCCATTTTGTTCCGGTGGGAAATAATGCGCCGTAGGTTGGCCGTGGTAGGCCTGCTGCCTGTAGGGTCGCCTGTTCCAGTGATCACCTTGGCCGTATTTACATGGCGAGGGTGGTCTCCTGGCACCAGAAGGGTATCTTGGAGTATTGTTTGTTGAAAAAGGATTGTAGTTCCTTCCCCTAGAAGGAGTTCCGGTATCACGGTGAAAGGCACTGGTGTTGGTAACACCTTGAAATGGTTCGGATGGAGTAGGGAGTGAACTGGTCCCTTTTATTCTAGTCATTGTAGAGTACCATTCGGTCAGGGTTTTAGGGGCTATGGCCCTCATGAGGCGATGATCACTGGCCAGGAGGCCTTCAGTTAATGCTTCTACTATGATGGGATTGGTTAGGCCCAGTTGTAATCCCATAGTTATTTTTTTGACGGTAATATTCTCCTAATTGGATCTGATTAGTTAATTTAAAAGTTAAAAATTTGGTGAAAGTGACCTCGGATTTTCCGGGGTAGAGGTCCATGAGAATTTGTTTTGCTTGACTGTATGGCAGAGAGGCCAGATTCAGTTCGTTGTAGAGGGAGAGGGGCTCACCTTTGAGTAGCGCACGGAGTCGTGTTTGCAGGGTGGCGTCATCTTGCGGTCCCTCGCTCGTCCGCTCGAGTTGTTGGATGAAGTTGCTTGCTGCGTAGGATCCGTCGAAAGGAGAGATGAGGGCTTCCTCCACACGAGGCACGGCTATTCCCCGAATGGCTCTGTTAGGCGGGCTTACTAGGTCTTCGCAGTGGGGCTGCATGTTGGTGAGGGCATCCGCGAAGTATTCGTCTCCAGCCTCCGTCATCCTCTGCATGTTGCTGTCCTCAGTCATCCTGTCGACTTTAACGGGTTCTGTAGTAAACCCGATGTGGAATGTACTGGGCAGTCGTGGTAGTGGGTGCGTGATGGGATTCCCGCACGGGGACAGCAAGGAACAGAGGCAGGTCTAGATGGTAGCTCCAAGAAGTAGAGGTAGACCACGGACGAAGGCAGTCGAACCACGGGTGTCGCGGATACCCTAAGCCTACGCGGATAGAAGGGGGGGGGGGTGAGAGATCCGTCCGACCGTATAACGGCGTCGCTCTGAAAACAACTCCCTTTGTCTCTTTTCTGGGCCTTTTATATTGGACGCCCGCATATGTGGTGATTCCTGATTGGCTACTGTAATCACGCCACTTTCTGGCGCCGGGTTGTTTTCATCGTCTGGCCTTTGTCGTCGTCTAGTCTACCTTTACTTCTTTGTTTTATTTGTCACTTCCATTGTTACAAGATCGATACATATTTTTATATAGAGATGGGGTTATAATAAATATCAGAAGAAGGTTGTGAACTATCTAACTCAAAATATACTACATATATACTACTGTATTAAAATAAAAAGCTTAACCTGACCGCTCACAGAGCATTTCTGATGGCAAAGCTTTATCTAGTGTAACAAAAATCAACCAAAGCTTGATTTAACTTGTTCCATGACATTTGGCCAACCCATTTTCTTGATAAATCCGGAAAATCCAACCATGAACGCGTTTCGGGCTGTTGGCCCTTGTCAGCATCATGCATCCTGTACTTCAACGACCAAAATTTTCTTGAGTGAAGGATACGCCTTTTTTGTTTTTAATATCAACACACCAGACCTTTTATTTTTCTTTTCTTAATATTTATACTACTATATATAAGATATAAAACTATCAAGTGCGTATTTTTCTTTTTCAATAAAGAAACTAACTATCTTTCTACTCTATCTTTACTGCAATAAAAAATACTGGTAGGGCTCTCTTTCTCTCTCTTAGTTTGGTTTAAAAAGAGTCGGTGGACAATGGTTAGAACCCTCGATTCCCGACAGCCATGAACCGGGATCGAATCCCGCGTTAACATTTTGTTTAATATGTAAATAACCCTCACATAGTATTTATTGTTGCAATTATCATAAACTAGGTTGCTCTTTTTGAGCGGTACCTAATAAAGTGATTTTGGAACAAGAACAAGTAGTTTGTTTTATTAGAAAGAAAAATAAGCGATAAATAGTTTTAGCCCCACCCCCGGACACTTTAATTTTTCCGTTCATCATTACTCTTCACAATTCATCCTTTCATACTTCATCCCTAAGGATAGTAATAGTCGTTATTTCTCCTTAAATAATGAAAATCATGATTTTTCTTTCTGTAAAAAGAAATATTTGCGGTAAAACTTGTTAAACATCGTTCTATAAGCATAGCCGCATTATATTGTATTATAAATTAGTTTTATAACTTACATATAGATGGCGCGATGTTTCCTTGCTGTGACAAAGAGTAAACAAAGTTTAGGCTGGGAAAGTCGAAGCTGCCCTATGTGGAGAAGCCATTATACCCCAAGAGAAAGGCGTCAAAGCCGCCGTCCAAATGAGAATTTATGGCCGTGGAGCACATTTAAAATGGTCGCTCCAAGTTCAGTATCGATTAGACTTAGGTAGTTTGCGGCCTCAAATTTATTCGAACTGATTTCGGGTGAAAAATTGAATATTAGCTTTGGGGAGTTTATGAATTTGATGTAGGTCTTATTTGTTATACCGACCCCAAGGTAATGTGCCTACTTTATGAACTTCTTTTTTTTTTCCTTATGGGGTCTCTCCTTAAATTGATTTGTTATTTCACAAACTGCCCGAGTAGTCAAATATACCCAATTCTGTACACGAGCTATATTGAAATGTAGAGTTATTTGACATTTTAATTTCTCTCATATTCTTTGCAACTTCACAAACAGAGATTGTTGTTAGCAAGGTTTAGTAACGCCTGCGAACTTTTTTTTTTCTAATTTGTAAATTGATGACGATAAATAAGTTATTCTTAATTAAATTATTTACTTTGATTTGTTTATTGTATAACTATCTATATATAGATTGAAATTAATTAATGATATTAGATCATTATATCCTGTGATAAATACACTGGTGTTCAAAAAATAAGAAACTTAACCAATATTGATATTTCTCAAAAGCTAATTGATTATCAAATATAAAATTTAGTATACAAATAGTTTAAACTATGGAGAATTTGACTAGCTATATGAAAATATAAAAAATATTTGAAATTATGAAATATGCAAATTATTACCAACATACCCAAAGCTAAGGTTCCAGATCTTAAAGAAATAAGATATCAATAGGGAGTATGATCACCTCTAACTGCTATCAAGGTCTCACAGCGAGCCCTCATACTGTTTACCAGGCTTTGGAGGAGGTCCAGGGGTAGTAAACTCCACTCCTCCAATAGAGCAGTTCTTAGCTCAACAAGGGTTCTGAGAGAGGGGTGACGAGCTCCAATACGCCTCCCTAGAGCATCCCACACATGCTCTATTGGATTCAGGTCCGGAGATCTGGCTGGCCAATCCATCCTTCGAATATTCTCACTCTGGAGATATTCATTGACTAGCCTAGCCCTATGCGGACGAGCATTATCGTCTATAAAAATTAAATTGTGACCAATTTGATCTCTATAAGGTCTTAGATAGGGCTCAAGGATCTCGTCCCTGTACCTTTGGGCAGTTAAAGTGCCCCCAGAAAAAAATGTGGAGGGGGTGTGCGTCTGCTAGAACTGATGCCAGCCCAGACTAAGAGACTGCCCCCTCTAAAACTGTCTATTTGCCTGATGTTACTGGGATGATAGCGGGTTCCAGGCTCCCTCCAGATGAAAACTCGTCGAGAATCTGTGTTTAAACTAAATCTTAACTCGTCACTGAAGAGAACATTGGCCCACTGATCATGAGTCCAGGCGTGATGTTCCAAGCACCAATTCAAGTGGGCTCTCCTGTGAGCAGAGGTTAAATGGATACAGACCATTGGTCGTCTTGCATAAAGAGCACCTTCGTGAAGCCTTCGGTAAACAGTTTGTCTTGAAATTCTCGTTCCAGTAGCACTCGAGAGTTCATTAGAGAGTTGAATAGCTGTCATCTCCCTATGGCGCTTGGCAGTTACGACCAGATAACGGTCTTCAGAGGTAGCTGTTTTTCTTTTTCTACCAGAACATTCTTTTCTTTTGATGGTTCCTGTCTCAATGAACTGTTTCCATATTTTGCTGACCACAGATTTATTCACATTTAGCCATTTTGCTACTTCAACTTGTGATTGCCCTGCCTCCATTCTTCCAACAGCTCTCCATTTTAAATAATCTGCTAAAATTTTTCGTAAACTCATAATTAACTAAGGATTAAATAAAATTATAATTGCACAATTCTTAGATGGGGTAAACGACACGCCAAATAGCACACTTATAAAGACAAGCAAAAATTTGCATATTTTCAATTTTACCGAATCGAATGGTTGCGATAAATAAATTCTACGACTTAAACTACCTAATTAAATTACTTTTTAGCTTTAAGCGTTGTATATTTTAAAACATATCATTAAAAAACAAAAGTTTCTTATTTTTTGGACACGAGTGTATATCCACGACAAATCCAAGATCTCTTCAAAACTGATATATAAAAAGATATTGATATACATCAACCTTTTTACGAATTGCATAGTTCTTGTATATTTTTGAAAGGAAAAGGTATCATCTTTTTGTATAAATACATCTTTAGATAAATATACAACATATATATATATATATATAATATAAAGGACTGCGGTGTATGATTATAAAGTAATACTTAAAGCCTCCCCGCATAAGTTTCTTTTTTTTGTGAAAATCAATATTAATTTCAAAGAGAAATATGTACTATTTCTAACTTTTTGGGTAACGTATGAAAAGGTTGAATATATGAAGAGTAATGGCGAACGGAAAAATAAAAGTATCCAGGGGCGGGAATCGAACCCACAACCTTCTGCTTACCGGGCAGGTGCCATGTCCACTAGGCTACCCTGGACGTATTTTTCCGTTCGTAACTAATACTTAAAGTAACTTTTTTAATACAATATAAAGGACTGCGGTGTATGATTATAAAGTAATACCTAAAGTAATACTAAAAAGAAACTTATGCGGGGAGGCTTTAAGTATTACTTTATAATCATACACCGCAGTCCTTTATATTGTATTAAAAAAGTTACTTTAAGTATTAGTTACGAACGGAAAAATACGTCCAGGGTACCCTAGTGGACATGGCACCTGCCCGGTAAGCAGAAGGTTGTGGGTTCGATTCCCGCCCCTGGACACTTTTATTTTTCCGTTCGCCATTACTCTTCACATTTTCACCCTTTCAAACGTCATCCTATCGAACATTGGCACCATATATTACAATATATTACATATATTTATAATTCATATGTACAAGTATTTATAATTCTATATATCAATTATATATATACAGTTAAACCTGTCTATAGCGCCCCCTCTAAATAGCGCCTTCCTCTCTATAGTGCCTGATTTTAAACATTAAAATGTAAACATTTTACATTAAAAGTGACCTGTCTATAGCACCCCCCTCTCTAAAGCACTCCTATTTTGGTGAGTCCAAGAGGGGGCGCTATAGACAGGTTTAACTGTATATTAAAAACAAATAGACATATCATGATCAGGCTCGCATGAGCATTTCTAGATGGCAGAGCGCCATCTAGTGTAATTTATTATGGTCACAAAAATGATCGCGC
This sequence comes from Cordylochernes scorpioides, assembly GCA_030710605.1. Classification (NCBI taxonomy): domain Eukaryota; kingdom Metazoa; phylum Arthropoda; class Arachnida; order Pseudoscorpiones; family Chernetidae; genus Cordylochernes; species Cordylochernes scorpioides. Next base: position 76,015,616 of record CP092870.1, read on the forward strand.
CTATTCAAATAAAAGAGAGAGAGAGATGAAACAATTGAATAAACTAATCCCTTGTTTCAATATTAAAGGTGAAAACTTCAGACTTCCGTATATAAGAACTTATCCCTGGAAAATCTTAAGTTTTCATTTTAAGAGATGTAACAATCAATACAAATATAATGAATTAAGACATTAATATTTAAATGTAATTCTACTGTCCTAAAAGCTTATGTCTATAGTTTGCTTAAATACCATTTCTGAGATTCCACCCTTCAATGTAGCATATATAAGCATAATGTTCCAAGAGCTCTAAAGAAGCGGTCTGGTAGATTAAAAATTGGTGAAACCGCTGGGAGGGTTCACCACTGATGAGCAAAGACCAATATTTTTTCATCACCAATAAGGACAGTAGACGTTTGATTTATTTTTGAAAAGAAACATTCGCATCTTAATGTCTTCATTCGTTATATATAGATGTCGCGTTGTAGATTTGTATTAATTAAAGACAAATATATCGAGATATAGTCTAATATAGGCTATGATTAATATATAACACCTTCCAACTCAATCACGGATAATTTGAATAGAACTATAGCTACTATATGATAATTGAAACTATAAGCTATATATATTTAGAAACTCTTCCTAAATAGCTTCAGTTACCATATACAGTTGATTCTGATTCCTTATAACCAGTCTAACTCCCTACTACAAGTAATATTGTACATATTGCTAGATACTTCTTTCTTTTGTACACAGTTCTTTTTTCTCGTTTTTTTTTTTTTTTTCTCTCTCTCTCTTTCTCATTGTTAACATCATATGACTATTCTATTCACAGCCTAACATTATTGTATATATATATATGTATAGACAGATGTAAAGACATACATGTATGGCAGCGCAAGTATCCCTAGGGAGTCATAGCGCTTTAAATTGAAATAAAATACTACAAGGAATATTATGGAAAGTACTACGTGTAACATTTTATTGGAATAATATTTATGAAAATTTCTTTTTTCAATTTTTTTTTTTAATGAATTTTCAATTTCAATTTATTGATAAAACGATATTTTCAATTAAAAAGCTTATTGAAATCAAGATTTTAACAAAATAATTTTTATCATCTTTCTATAAATAAAATTTTCCACGCATATATTGATATAGCCGTTATATATTATAACATACCTAATTCTAAGAGAGAGTATTCGAACCTTAGTATACCCAATATAGAATAAAAGAGATTCTATTTTCTATTTAGAAACAGAGTTGAAGTAATTAGAACAAATATTTTGTAATTGTTCAGAGATAAGGAAAAGGTGTCCTCCCCTCTATCCTGACAAAAGCAATAATGTTGGCGTTGGAACTTATCTTTCGCCCCAGCAAATATCGTCTGCAATAAATAGTGCTTCTATTGGAAATCTTCCGTTATACCATCTAATCATTCTGAGTAGTTATATAGACATACCAGGACATTAACCTTTTTGCATATGCAACAAAAAAAATCATTAATTGTTAATGCGCGCGCGCGCCTAAAAATATTATAAAAACTAAGCCTTTCCAATATTTTTAATAGCAGTAAAGACTGACTTATGTGTAAAAGAAACATTGCGCGTTATTACCTTATAATCAAGTTATGCCTAAATGGCCTAGTTCTTATTGTTTGCTGAGGAGCATAAAGAGCATTGCTCGGTGTAAATATTTATATGTAATTCTACTGTCATAAAAAGCGTATGTTCATAGTTTGCATGGATATCATTTTTAAGATTCCACCCTTTAGCGTAACATATAGCAGAATCAGACATGACGTAGCCACGCAATAATATTTGAAATGAAGGCGATAAAAACGTGGTGATTTTCTTTTAATGTTTTTTTTTATAATTGTATATTTTTTTAGTTTATTATTATAATGTGAGGGATAAAGAACAAATTTTATGTGAAGCGCTGTTGCAAACTGCGATGAAGAAGAGAAAGGGCATTCTTGCCTGAAAGCTTGTTTTTTTACCATTAAAAGAAAATCACCACGTTTTTATCGCCTTCATTTCAAATATAGCAGAATCGTCCAATACAGTAGTAGAGCTCTAAAAGC